>CM076573.1:890114383-890264303 GCA_034641835.2 Pinus albicaulis | reverse complement strand
CCATTCATCGCTGGGATCAGACTCAGGCAAATTCTCACCATGAGCCCTTCATTCAGAGTTGACCCCATGGCAATTAGTTGGTCCCAGATAGTCTGAAGTCTAAAGAGGAGGGGATCGATTTCCTCTCCCTTCTACATCTGGAACAACTGCATCTGATTCTCCATAAGCATCCTCCTTTGGACGAAGCTTCCCTGATACATCGTGTTCAATGTTGTCTGCATCTCATTTGTCGTGTTCTTCCCGGCAATATGAGGGAACACGTGATCCTTTACTCCATCCATGATTAAGCACTTAGCCCACCCCTGATTCTCATTGAATTTTTTCAAGGGATCTACATCGGTTAGCGCAGCTAGGACATTTTATGCATGGTCCTTGATGTCGTACCCATCCAGGACTGTCAAGATTCTAGCTCTCCAGATGGCAAAGTTGGACACACCGTCCGACCTATCCTAATCTCTCAGTCCATGAGAAACCATCTCTGCTCAATTTGTCGAATCACAAACTCTTCCCCCTTCCGCCGCTGCTACACTCAGCAAAGAAATGGATCTGGGCTTCTTGGCGAAAGAACCCTCTAGATAATGTGCTCCCTCTGACAAATGATTTCCTTCCCGGAAATCCTTTACCAAATCTGATGAATCAATCCTCTATGATCACTCCTCTTGATCAAACTCAGATTCCTTGGCTAGAGAATCTGTTGAGCAACTGTTCTCCCCCCGCTTTTGTCACCTTTGCTAGGCACTGTTCTGCACCGACAGAAGCTATGCCACACTAGAAACTTATGAAGATCAGAAACTGCACTTCCAAACTTTGGCAAACTGCACAGTGATTCTCCACTCAGACTGCGTCACCCTCCTGGTGTTGCGTCAACCTCTGCATGAGCAGACTGGCTCAGCGTCCCTCTCCTGGTACTGCATCAGCCTCTGCATGAGCAGACTGGCTCTGTGTCACCTCTCTAGAGTTGCATCAGCCTTTGTGTGAGCACGCTGACTCTGTGTCACCCTTGCAGGGTTTGCGTCCCTCCTAGTGTTGCGTTGCCTTCTTCTAGATCTTTATTGCTTCAGCTGCCCTTCCTGCAACAAATATCTTCAATCGCTTTGCTAATGGATCAGCTTGATCTGCAATGCTCTGATACCATGTGAAAGTTTCAAAACAGAAACCCTACTGCAATGTCTTGATCTACTTTGCCTACTTGTTTGATTAAATAACAAGTTATTTAACTGAAGTATTCATAAAAATATTAAATAAAATACAAACTGCAGCCTACACATATACAGACATTGAGCGAAGGCCCTTAGCCCATTGCAGCCGCTTGCTAGCCGTAGTACGCTCGCGTCACTTGAAGGCCTTTGTGTTGCCTTCAGCAGCAGCCGTGCTCGTCACTCCCTTTGGAAGGCCTTTGTGTTGCCTCCGGTCACCCTCTCGCGTGGCTTTTGCGTCACTCTTTGGCTGGTCACAATTCTCCGATGGCCTCTCGCGCCGCCCCCGGTACGTATGTTGCTCTCTCGCTGCCGTATTCTCGGCCTCATATGAGATCATCCCATCGATCTCTGTCCCTCACCGCACTCGAACTCATCGAATTCCCGGCAAACCCCACCCTGCAAATTCGACTTAGCTTCGCAAGGTTTCCGTAATGTGTGTGTTCAACTAATTTTGTCTTTCTCTTTATACTTTTTTTGTTAAAACCAACTCATGATATAACTTCATTAACCACATCACTTTGCTAACATTTCATCACATGTGTAATTTAATTCAATTTAATTTTTTAATTTCCGTAAGTTAGACTTAGTGTCCCCATTAAAAAAATTAATTATTTGAATAACTATTACACCGGATGAAATTTCTCCAAACACTTTCTGGGTCTTGAAGATCTCGTGTGTTCTAGCCCCTCCACAAAGTTTCGGAGCTAGAGCACACCCAATGCTACCCCAAAATCTCAACAATATTCAGCCTTACAGTATGTACAGTGATGTGAGCATATGGGCAGCAAGTAAGTCCTCGCATAGTGAAGGAACAGAGCTCTGGTTTTGGACAGTTTGAGGAGCAGCCTATATACAGTGGTTGGAGGACTGTTAGTGGTTGTTTGGGAAGCCCTAAGTGTTGTGGACAAGTGGCAGCCTTGTCACAATAAGTGGATTGTACTTTGATGCCCTAAGGATTGACTTTTGGAGTAGCCAAAGAGCAGTCAAGTGGGTTGATTATCGTGCCCTAGTTCAATGAGATGCAGGTGGACAACTTCAGTGATAAGAGAGCAGCCTCCAAACCCTAAGTTTTGTCGCCTTTGGATTAGCAAGGAGATGGATAGTGGGCAGATCAGGAAGACCCTAAGAACATGATCCTTTGGAGCAGCAGATGCCATTATTAGAGGGCAGACATTGAAATCCCAAAGAGCAGACCATCTTGGTGGAGCTCTTGCTAGTGAGAAAATGTGTGAGCCTATATTTAGTCATCTCGGAGCAGCCAAGAGTGATTGAGAGTGCCAGATTGTGTGGTTGGAGTTGCAAGCGTTACGGTGATCAACAGATGGGGAGGCAAAGTACCTGCCAGATGTGTTCAAGGTACATGGACTGAAAGGGTTGCAGAGCGCTACATAAGTGAGTAGGTCAAATGTATCTTGTTCGAGGGAGATTGGTGGTCATAGTTGTTGACACCAAACCCTAGTTGTGTCCTTGTATCATAGTTGTATGTAACTTGTTGGCTTGTGACTTCACCAATAAAAGAAAAGGGAGTTGCCGCATAAACAAAAAGAAAAACGCAAGCCAAGAGGACAGGGAACAACAAAGATCATAGAGGCGGCTTTCAAAGAAAGAGCACGGTGATACCATATTGATTATTCACTAAGGCAGCGCGCACAGTTTCTGTAATATCCCAAATGGAAATAAACAGCAATACAAGCACATAAACAAAGACATATGACACCTAGAGACAAATCATAAGGGAAACAAACAATATGGAGAACCCTGAGCCATTTTATTAATACTGAGAAATGGAAATGAGTACAGAGGTGATCAGAATGATGGCACCTCGATTTTCACTAGGCAAGCGTAGAAAAACTCTCAGGAAATGACTTGAAATGGCTGCTCCCTCTGGACTGCGTTATCTCCCAAGTCGTTAGCACTGCCATCGTAAGCACAAGTAATGGGCCGAATGAATCGAATTTTGGGATCGTCTCACCTTAGAAAACTCTCAAACTTCGAGAATTCCTCTACTCCCTTCATGATAGTGCCGTGTAAAGCTTTTCAGAAATGGCCAACCCCTGAAAATGGCTCCCTTGAGGCACTACGTTATTCCTCAAGGAGGGACGCTGGCTCTGAATAATCTACTCCAAATAATGGTCCCTAACTCCTCCAAAATGCTAGAATAGGGAAGGGCTGGCCCCTTACCCACTATCCCGAGATGAATCCACCAACAAACCCCTAATCTGGAACCACCTCCTCTCAAGACTGCGTCCTCCCTCTTACTGACTGCGCTATCTCTCTGAGTGGATGCTCCTCCTGTGGTAGCTGCAACTCTCTCCGGAAAAACAAGGATGAAACTCCTCACCCGAGCAGGCACTTGAAGTCCCCCGGGGCTGAGGTTGGGATCTCCGAACGGAAGACACCCGATGTACTGAACAGTACGTGCAGACTTTGCTAAACAGCAAGCGTGCTCAATGTCAGAAGACAAATCTCAAATATGCATAATCAGAATGAATCAGAATGAGGAGACCCATTCTCCTTTTATGCTTGGTGAGCCTTTCCCTCACCTAGGCCCCACCAATATCTGCGTTGTCCCCCTTGGCCCACGCTGTCCAACTCACTCTGCGCTGGCTTGCCCCACGCTGTCTACGCTGCTCCTTATCCTACGCTGCCACTTGACCACTAGGCCCCACATTGCCAAATAAACATGTCTCTTAAGTGACTTTAGGAAATAATTTTTATCCTAAGTGTGAGTTAAGTGTCCCCTTCACCAACTTTATTTATATTTTAACTCTCTAGAGGAAAAATAGTTAAAATTAATATTTCCAATGAGCTATTGCTAATTGGGAATATTACAGTCTCCCCCAGCAAAATGTTGCTTGTCCTCAAGCAACTGCAATGATGGATGCTACAGAATCTTCTCACTCTCCCAGGTGGCATCCTCATCCGGTAAGTTCCTCCATCTCACTAGGTACTCCCTGATTGTCCTGCTCCGTAGCTATCTCTCCCTAGTGTCAATAATGGCCTCTAGCTGTAGCACCAAGTGCCCCTCATCATCTAAAACGTTGTGAATCTTGCTACCCTTGGGTAGCTCCAACTCATATGCAACCTGTCCCACTCTGCGTATCACCTTGTAAAGTCCATAGAAGCGAGGTACATTGGTACATTAAGGTCTAAAACATTAACAGTGGAACTTCTGCCCATATGACGGGAGTGCGGGAATGTTTTTCTGACTACTGAGAGGAGCAGATGAGCTTTAAAATTACCATGGGTAATAAAGCAAAATGTACACCTATTGGAAGAGGTACCATAGTATTTCAGATCGAGGCTGGAAATAAGCTTCAAGCCACTAATGTACTGCATGTGCCCGCGCTGGGAATGAACTTACTCTCAGTGTCTCAACTTAAAAACAGAGGTTACGACAAACACCCCAATTGGGCTTCTGGCTTCGGGTGAGTGCAACAAAACTTTATAATTCTGACTGATCTGATAACAATAGCGTAGCGATGAAACGGACCTAAATGAACTATGGCACAAAAGAATGGGGCATTTGCATCATGGAGTGTTAAATATTCTCAAGAAAACTGTCACGGGAGTTCCAAAACTGAGCACCAAGCGGGACGGTATCTGCAGAGGGTGCATATTGGGAAAATAAGCCAAGGCAACGTATCAGAAAAGTATCAATAGGGCTAAGAGTGTATTGGGCTTGTACACTTGGATATTTGCGGACCAATGTCCACTAGAGCTCTTAGTGGTGCCGAGTATTTTGCCACCTTTATTGATGACCATTCTAGGAAAACCTGGATCTACTTTCTGAAGACCAAGGACGAAGTCTTCAGTAGGTTTAAAGAGTTTAAAGCTCTGGTAGAAAATCTGACAAGAAAGCGGATCAAGGTGTTGCGTTCAGACAATGGTGGTGAAAACACGGACAAGAAATTCACTGGGTTCTACGCAAGGGAAGGTATCAAAAGAGAGTGGACCGCTCCATATATTCCAAAGCATAATGGTGTGCCAGAAAGGAAAAATAGGACTATTGTCGAGGCTGCAAGGGAAATGTTGTATGATCAAGACATGCCCAAATTTCTATGGGTTGAAGCTTGTAATACAGTTGTCTATGTTCAGAACAGGATTCCTCACAATGCATTGGGAAAGATCACGCAAGAAAGTGTCTTCACTGCCAGCAAGCCTGAGGTGAGTCACTTTAGGATCTTTGACAGTACGACATACTATCATGTACCTAGTGACAAGAGGAAGAAGTTGGACATGACTACGGAAAAGGGGTATCTGGTAGGATACAGTGAGAATGCAAAGGCATATCACATCTACATTCCAGAGAGCAAGAAAGTTGTAGTGCGGAGGGATGTGAAATTCATGGAGGAGAGGGCCTTCAGAAGATCCCGCGAGTTGCCTTCTGCTACGCAGTCTGAGGAGAATCCACTGGTTCAACCTCAACAACCTGCGGTAGATAATTCAGCTGCCTCTCCAAGGCATGGGGACCCAAGGGACACTTCTCCCAAGGTCTTGAAGGAGGGAGAGCAGGTAAATCCACCCACTACCAATGGGAGAACGAGCAGGGAACTACGACAGATTCTGTGGGACGCAAAAGACTTTGTCGGAGCCCCACGAGATGTGAAGAGACAACACAAGCAGCCTGAGAGGTACCAAGCCTTGGTTGCACAGGTTGGGGAACCTTCTAGCTTTCGGGAAGCAGCGCAACACCAGGTTTGGGTAGATGCGATGGTGGAAGAGTACAGTTCCATCATGACAAATGATGTCTAGAAGGTGGTCCCCAGACCTCAGGATAGATCAGTTGTAGGTTCAAGGTGGATCTACAAGATCAAGCATGCTACAGATGGCAGCATTGAGAAATTTAAAGCCAGGTTTGTGGCTAAGGGGTATGCTCAGAAGGAAGGGATAGATTATGAAGCAAATTTCGCCCTAGTATCTATATATACCTCCATTAGATCCGTGATATCCCTTGTTGCGCAAATGGGATGAGATATTCACCAGATGGACGTCAAGACTGTGTTCCTGAATGGGGTGATAGAAGAGGAGGTGTAATTGAACAACCAGAGGGCTTCGAGATGCATTCTTAGAAGACTCATGTGTGCAAGCTTAAGAAAGCCTTGTATGGACTAAAGCAAGCCCCTAGAGCTTGGTATGGTGGAATTGACAGCTACTTGCAGAAGATGGGATTCGTCAAGAGTGACGCAAATCCCGATCTCTACTATCTAAGGTTATGGAGTGAGCCCCTGATACTGGTTTTATATGTAGATGATCTATTTCTAAGAGGATCATCAAGGCTCATCAAAGACTGCAAGGAGAATTTGGCTACGAAATTCGACATGAAGGATCTAGGGTTGATGCACTATTTTCTGGGGTTGGAAGTTTGGCAGTAGAAGGGAAAGATCTTTCTTGGTCAAGCAAGATATACTACAGAGATTCTGAAGAGATTTCAGAAGGAGGATTGTAGACCTGTGACGACTCCAATGATCACCAACTGGAAGAAAATCAACACGTCCAAAGATTATGAGGTTGATCCTACTCTGTATAGGCAATTCATAGGATCTTTGATGTATCTGGTAAACACTAGGCCAGACATTTGTTATGTTGTAAATACCCTCAGTCGATTCATGGTGGAACTTAAGAGCTCATTGGGCAGCAACCAAGCATGTTCTCAGGTACTTTCAAGGAACAGTTGAGCTTGGATTGAAGTACACCTGTGGCAATGATATCAGATCACCGACGCAAATTGGGCCAGGAGTCCAGTAGATTGGAAGAGTACCAGTGGGTACTATTTCAGCCTGGGATCATGGATGACTTCCTGGTGTAGCAGAAAACATAAATCTGTGGCACTGAGCTCAGTAGAGGCTGAATATATGGAAGCTAGCACAGCTTCGTGTGAGGCCATATGGCTTCAGAAACTGCTCGTGAACCTACTGAAGGAGAAAATGGAAGCAACCAGTATTTTATGTGATAATCAAAGTTGCATCAAGCTCTCTAAAAATCTTGTGTTTCATGATCGGTCGAAGCACATTAACATCAGGGGTCACTTCATCAGAGACTATGTCCAACGGGGAGCTATACAGTTGCAGTACACTCCAACAGGAGAACAAGTGGCAGACATTCTCATGAAGGCTTTGGGGAAGTCTAAGTTTGTCTACTTCAGAGATAAGATGGGGATGATCAAGAATCCATTCCAGTAGCAGGAATGGATGGGATCAGGATTCAGAGGGAGCTGTAGTATAGATACATCAGTGACAGTGGCAGTGCCATGGGCAGCAGTACAGGAGGCAGCAGCGATGCAGATAAGGGGCAACAACCAGAGATCAGCAACGCAGAATGCTTCCAAAGAAGAGCAGCATGCAACAAGCATATTGCTAGAACACCTCCCTCTCTAAGAGGAAGTGATGATTTTTGTAGCATCAGAAAGTTTTCTAAGTCTCAAACTTTGTGAGGAAACTTGGACATCAGTATTCCAAAGAACCTAGAAACTGTTTGTGGAAATTCCACTCGATTGATGTCTTCTTAAAATAATTAATTATTTTAATGGAGACCCTAAGTCTACACTTAGGGAAATAAAATAATTAAAGGGTATTAATAAGACAAAGTGTGAATCTTCTAGAAAACGAAGATCAAGTCAAGTTTTAATCTTAGCCATTGATTAGACTTCTAATTTAGGTCGTTGATTCATCAACGAGAAGATTATAAAAGAAGGCTTGAGGGTCATTTGGAAAGTAAGTCAGGCATACACTCAGTACCCAAAGGAGATCGATTCTGAAGGAATACAGTTCAATTTCAATGGGAGAGTTGCAGGGTGAAGAGTTTCAGAAGCAAAAGGAGAAGAGGAGTTAGCGGTGATTGAGCACGAGGACAGAGGGATTCAGAGGGTCACAGAAGGCAGCGCAGTGAACCCACGCAATGCCTACACAAAGTGACGCAGTCCAGCGCAGAGCACGCGCAAAGAGACACGCAGACAGATGCAGAGGAAGTCAGAGGCTCTTCTGGGTGTCAGAAAATTGTAGAGAGGGGCCAAGAATTTTGTCTCAGGTGTTTTCTGATTATATCTGCTAGTGTATTCCTTGTAAAGATTCATTTGCTGAAGAATAATAATAAAACTCTCATCTACTACACCAGTTTTTCCACATTGGGTTTTTCTGGGGACAATTGTCCAAAAATAAGTGTGTACATGTGATTGGTTCTTATGCTTATGTTCTTTACTATTTACTTCTCTGCATATATAATTGTGAATGTTGCAGTAGTATTTATTTCGAAGTTTACTAATAGATTTCTGAAAATAACTTATCGGAGTAATAAGTAGGACAAATAAATCTATCACTGCAACTGTAGATTTTCAGATTGAAATTTTTACAGTGAGACCAGCGCAGAGGCAGAAAGGCAGCCATACTTGTGACGCAGAGCCTGCATGGGTGCCGCAGTCACGGCACAGAGGCAGCGCAGGGCAGTTCAGCCTTGGCGCAAATCAGTGCCAGTTTCCCGTGGAGGAGTGAGGTTTGTCTCACGATATCTCTTATGTCAGTTTCTCTGTATGATTTTACAGTCTCGTCAACCATAGATTTGTACTCAGAATTACTGCATAATATATAAACCCTCAGACCTGTTGCACCGGTTTTCCTGCATTGGATTTTTCTGGGGTCATTAGTCCAAAAATAATTGTGTCGAATGGTTGAGTGATCTACATGTGTTCAGATTTGTTTTTGCACTTGTGTTTCTTCCGCAGTTTAATTGGGTAGGCTATAGTGAATGGATTTTGATATTTACTTGTAGAACAAAGTAAATAATTTGTTAAGTAAATAAAGAATAGAAGACTTTCCATCAGTTTCGGCAGTAGGATTCCAGAGTTTGACGAAATTTTCACATGGTATTAGAGCTTGTTTAAGCTGAGTGCAGGCAAGACAAAGAAGAGATCCAGCATTGAAGCAAAAGTTGGGGATCAAAGAGTTGCGTAAGCAGCAGATCGATTTCCCAGTGAAGTGCGCAGTCCAAGCTAGGAGGGTTAGACCGGAAAGGAAAATCTCTCTCTGAGTGAGTCAACAGAGAGGTAGGATTGTTCCAGATTTCCAATTTGTTCAAGGCAGAGGGAGCAGCACAGCAGATCTACGCAGATCAGCAGCTATAGGGACGCAGTTGACTGCGCAGCAGTGATTGTTGGTGCAAAGTGTCAGGGAGCGTAGTTGAAACACAGTTTTGGGGATTTCTGACCTCAGTGAGTTTTCTTGCCCAAGAAACTCAGATTCCTCATGCAGTAGCAGTAGATTTTGTGGCTTGCTCCATCAGGAGTGCGTAAAGCCAACTGCGCAAAGGGTGAGAGATAGCAGATCGACAGTGTTATGTGAGATGGCCACCGGCAGATTGCGTGACCAGGATCAGTTGGAGGGTGCCTCCAACTATGTAATCTGGAAGGCAAGGATATCCTTCCTTTTAGATGACCATGACCTCAAGCACTGTATCGATAGTGCTCAAGTTGAATCGGTGGATGCAGCACCATTACGGGCCTTCAAGAAGAATATGGCTAAATCCAAGCGATTGATCCTCGATGGAGTGAGGGATCACATCGTTTCACACATCTCTAGCAATGGGACAACCAAGGAGGTGTGGGATGGGTTGGAGACGCTATATTAGCGGTCTTCCTATTGAGATTTTGTGTATTTGGGGTAACATCAGTTGTGCTCTAGCTCCCAGATTTTGTGGAGGGACTAGAGTACACTTGATCTACAAGACCCAGAAAGGGATTTAAGAAATTTCATTTGGTTTGGGAGATATTTAATTAATTATTTTAATGTATTTCCCAAGTCTAAACTTAGGAAAATGAAATAATTAAAGTTAATTAAATTAAACATGTGATGAAATTGTCTTAAGTCACACGGATCAAGCTTTCTTTTAATCTTAGCCAATGATTCAAGATCTGACCATGGTCATTTGTTTCCCAACAAGAAAAGTATAAAGGAAAGGCTTGGGGTCATTTGTAAAGACACATAGAGGCAAAGCACTGAAGCTAAGCTGAGATTCTAGGGTGGGTTTGCTAAGAATTCTCGTAAGTGTTTCAGCTACAGAGAGGGGAATTTAGACCAAGAGGATGATCTAATCCCAGGGTCTAGAATTAGCAGTAGACAGAGATCAGCTCAGAAAGGCAGCGCAGAGAAGCAAGAGAGCAGCAGTAGAGAGGGCAGCAACTGTGCTACGCAGGTGTTGCGCAGTCCCTCCCAGGGTAGCGTGATTCAACTGGAAACCTTCAAGGGTTACGCAGAGACCCTAAGGGGCGGCGTAAGGACTGCGTCACCCAGTCTGGGGTAATGCAACCCTTTCCTAGCCAGCACTAAGGGACGCAGGGGCTTCAGAGGCTGACGCAGGGGCTTCAAGGGTAGCGTTGGGGTTTTTAGGGCCTAATTTTGGCTAAGTCTTGTAAATCTCATTTAAGGGTGTGGATCAGTCATTATTTTGGCTTCAGAACAGCGAGTGAGTTGCAAATCTATTATTTCTCTGTCAGGTTTTCCAGATCTGGAACCCAGATTTGTTGTATTCAGAAAATTCTTAATAATAAAATGTAATATTCCCAATTAGCAGCAGCTAATTGGTAATATTAATTTTGGCCAGTTTTGCTTTTATAATGTTAAAGTCGGTTAATAAAGTGGGTGATGAGACACATAACCCACACTTAGGAAATAATTATTCCCTAAAGTCACTTGAGCAAATATTACTTGACAGCGTGGGGTCCATGAGGGTGAAGTGGCAGTGTGGGCAGTGTGGGCCCATGACAGCACAATTGAGTGGGGACAGCATGAGCCAAGAGGGACAGCGCAGTTTGGTGGGGCCCAGGTGAGAGCAAGGCTCTCAAAGCATAAAAAGGGGAAGAGGCTCCTCATTCTCTCATTCTATTATGCATCTCTAATTTCTATCTTTTGATGTTGAACAAGCTTTTGCTGTTGAGCGAAGTCTACAAGTGTTGTTCAGCACAACGGGTGTCTCCGAGCAGAGATCCCAACCTCAGCCTCGGGGGACTTCGAGTGCCTGCTCAGGTGAGGAGATCTATCCATCAGTTTTCAGGAGGGAGCCACAGCATCTTTAGCCAGGATCACACAGTTGCTTGGACAGCGCAGTCTCTTGGAGGAATTACGCAGTTTGTGGTAGACGCAGTTCCGAGAGTGAGGAGATATCAAGGATTTCAGCTCGAGGATAGTGTGGAGGGACCAACCCTTCACTAATCACCATTTTGATTGAGGAGGAGGCCATCATTTGCAGATTTATCATTCAGGGCCAGCGTACTCACTGGGAGTGCGTTATTTTCCAAGGCAGTTCAAATTCTGGGGTCAGTCATTCTGGGATTGCTTCCTGGGTTTTTCCGGGTTATTGGAGGAGAGCTCATTTCCAAAGTTTCACATTTTTCTAAGCAGGGGAACAACCCCAAAGGGCTATTCCATTCCAATAATAGCAGTAGTCCGACAGTAGCAGCAACAGCAACTGGAGATTACACAGTCCATGACAGAGCAGCCATTCCTTGAGCATTTCTGGGAGTATTTCCAGCTTGCCTTGTGCAAGCCAAGCTGCCATCATTCTGATCACCTTTGTACTCATTGTTATCTTTCAGTTATATAATAAAATGGCTCAACGTTTCTCCATATTTGCATTATTTGTATGATGTCTCTCTATTTGTTGCAGTTGCTTATTTATGTTTCTTTGTATTGTTGTTTATTTCTATCCGGAATATTACAGTGGTATCAGAGCTCATAAACTTGGCTCAGCCTGTGGAGCAGATTAGTCTATGACATCGACAAGAAAACCATATATCACTTACCGGGGAAGGAAGTACAAGTACCAAGAGCAGAGGCTTGAGACCACTTCTGGAGAAGAGGACTGCATTCCAGTAGTGGACGTAGAGGAGGAAGAACCAATGGCAGAGGAGAAAGATGAAGGGAGGGAGTTCGGGCAACTCCTCCTAAAGTCTGTGCGGGAGCTATCAAGGAGGATCGAAGAGATGAGGCAGAAGTTTACCGCAAACAAGAGGCAGCATGAAACGCCAAGGGGTTTTCACATCGGAGAAGGGTCTGACACTTCCACCATTTGCAAGAACAGCTCACAGCATAGCAGTTTTTGTCACTTACTCCCCCACGTTCCACGATGCCCACATTTCTGACTGCAGGCACTGGGACAGGAGCACCTCAGGAGCCGGAGCCAGTTCATATGGGGGATTATTTTGCAGAGTATCAAACCTATGGGCGAGATTTTGGTGAAGCTCTCACTTTCCATGATTTTTTTCAACTCAAGAAGGACAGCCAACCCCGTAACCAGAACAGAGGGGGTAGATACACACAGGATGGGGATGTACAGCGTACGGTGGGCAGGTTTTTCTTGCCAACATTTGACGGGTCCTCAAAATGTTCGGCGAAGGCTTGGGTGGAGAAGCTGGATATTTATTTCCAACTCAATCAGATGGCAGAGGGAGAGGCCATCAAGGTGGCAGCGCTGCATCTTGAGGGAGAGGCCCACGATTGGTTGTTCCACAGGATGGCCATGCTGGGTCACTCAGCAATGACAGCGTATGGAAAGTTTACACAGAGACTGGTGGAACGATTTGACCAGAGGGATCCAGAAGAGCACTTTGTTGAGTTGACCAAGCTTAAGTAGACCGGGAACCCGGAAACCTACATTTCTGACTTCTTGAGGCTTTCGGCGATGGTGCCCGACTTGTCCTCAGCCAGGAGGATCTACATGTTTATTGATGGGTTGGTAGAACCTTTGTTGGGTTAGTCAGATCCACGAGGCCTGCTACACTTCAGGATGCAGTTGGGAGGACCAGGGATTTGCAAGATGCTCTACCAGGACCAGAGCTCCTTTCCCCCAGAGACCAACATTCCAACCGAAGGAGAAGGACACAAGGGTTCCACCTCCGAGGGGGAACCAAGGGCGGGGGCCTTTGGACGATGATACCCAGAGAGATTTGAGATGGAGGAAGCTATGGTTCACGTGCCAAGAGCCATGGGCACCGGGACATCGATGTGCCGCAAGCAAGGCACACTACATAGAGGTCTTCTCTGACAGTGACGGGGAAGAAGATGCATATGAGGAGATAGAGGCAGGAGGCAGCGCTGTAGTGCAGAGAGGGGATCATCCACCACCTCCACCCCCAGGAGCAGGAGGGATAGCGTTTGCACCTACTGGGGGAGTCCTTGCTTCCTTGCGAGGGGTTACCAAGTATTTGACACTGCATGTCCGGCGCATATTGCAGGGGCAGTGTGTTTCAGTGCTAGTTGATAGTGGGGCCACCCACAACTTTATTGATGCACAGTTGGTAGAGTGGAGGGGCATACCGACAGAGAGATTTGATGGGTTTTCAGTACTGATACAGGGTGCCAGAATTATGCAGTGTGTTAGATATGTGCCGGAATTGTCAATGACCATGGGGACTTACACTATGACAAATCATTTCTTTGTGGTGGACATTCCAAACACCAATGTGGTGTTGGGAGTGCAGTGGTTGATCACGTTGGGGAAGGTCACCACAGACTGGGAGACTCTGTAGATGGAGTGGACAGATAAGAAGAGTGGCAAACATGTGATGATCTGAGGTATGCACACTTATCCTCCGCAGACAGTATTAGCACACTGGATGGAGGCAGACTTCCGGAAGGGAGATATATAGTGGGCAGTGGAGCTGCGTGTGAAAATTCTACTACAGTGTATTGGTTTATTTCCTCCTACTTGATTTAATTAATACAAGTTATTTCCAGAAATTAGATTCAAAAAATACTGAAAATAAACACAACTATAGCCTACACATGCAAATCATTTACTGAATAGTACACTCATGCAACAAAGTGAGACATGGATTTTTGGACATAATTCCACAAAAAAACCCAAACCGAGAAAACCGATGCAGCAGATATGAGGGTTTATTATTAAGTAGTTCTGAGTACAACAAATCTGGGTTCCAAGCTTGGAAAAACCAACAGAGAATTGTGAAATTTTCAAGAGGAAAATATTTCTGCAATACTTGGTTTATTTCTCCTACTTATGAGATAATTTATTTAGAGATGCTTCAGTAAATTCTGAAATAAACACATTTGCAGATCTTCACTATCATTAAGAGCATAAGAATAGAAAGATAATTTACACAAGTAGCACAATAGAAACAACCACATGAACACAGTTATTTTTGGACAATTGTCCCTGGAAAAACCCAATGTGGGAAAACCGATGCAACAGATGAGGGTTTTATATTTATCTTCAGAAATGGAAAGTACATTTACAAAAGTCTAATGAGCAGAGAAAAATTTGCAAACACCTAGCTGAATTTTCTGGACCTTCCAGACAAAATTCAGACCCTCGGGGTGACCTCTTTTTCCTCTGCGTCATCCAGCGTGAGAGCTCTATGTAGTCTCTCCCTGGATTGCGTGAATCTGCGTGGAGGGGGTTTTGCTGCTGATCAGCTCACCCTTCCCTTCATCCTCCTGACTTCTGCTTCTCGATAACTGACTCCTCCCTCCTTCTGCTTTTGCAACCCTACCTCTACAATCTCACCCACTAAAATCGAATTCTCTTGCTTCAGAATCGATTTCCTTCGGATACTGAGAGTGTCCCCGGCTTGATTTCCAAATGGCCCTCAAGTCTCTTCTTATAATCTTCTCACTGATGAATCAATGGCCAAGATTATATCGTTAATCAATGGCTCAGATTAAAAGATGACTTGATCTTCGTTTTCTAGAAGATTCACACTCTACTCTATCAATACCCTTTAATTATTTAATTTCCCTAAGTTTAAACTCAGAGTCTGCATTAAAATAATTAATTATTTTAATAAAGTCATATCCGAGTGGAATTTCCACAAACGATTTCTGGGTTCTTTGGATAACTGATGTCCAAGCCTCTCTACCAAAAATGAGACTTAGAACACTTTCTGATGCTTTAGAAATAAAAAAGAATAAAATATATCAAATCTGCAACTAACCTGAAGATCTAGTGCCAAATATCTGACTGATCCACACCCTCAAACAGGATTTACAAGACTCAGCCCGGATATGACCCTAGAAAGCCTCAGTGCTGCTTCTGTAGCCTTAGCGTTGCCCTAGAGGACCTGCATCAGCCTCTGCATGGCCCTAGGAGGGCTTGCGTCACCCCTAGAGGGTCTACGCTGCCCCTACGCTGCCTCTGCTAGGCTAGCGTCAGCCCTACATGGCCCTAGCTGCCTCACCCCTGCCTCTGCGCTGCCCCTGCTGCTCTGCGTGGCTCTGAAGCCCCTCTACGCTATCCTTCTTGCTGCTTCTCTGCCTCTTGCTGCCTCTTGGCCCTGGAATCAAATCATTCCCATGGCCAATACTACCCTCACTACAGGAACTTCCTCCAGAATTCTTAGCAAACCCACGCTAGAATTCCATATCTATTCCTTAGTTCTACCAATATTGTGTGTCTTCAACTGACCCACAAGCCTTTCTCTTATAATTTTTCGTTGAACCCTTCAACGGTCGAGATCAAATCATTCATCAACGACTGAGATTAAAAGATTGCTTGATCCATGTGACTTAAGACAATTGCAGCACATGTGTTAATTAATTCACTTTAATTATTTCATTTTCCTAAGTTAGACTTAGGAAATCCATTAAAAATAATTAATTAATTGAATAACTTGAACACCAACTGAAATTTCTCAAATCCATTTCTGGGTCTTGTAGATCAAATGTACTCTAGTCCCACCACAAAATTTGGGAGCTAGAGCACAACTAATGCTATCCCAAATACACAAAATCTCAACACTCACTCTTAGCATCAGGAGTGTGCTCTAGCAATATATCACGCCATGTATCACAAGATCTTGAGTATTGGATCTTTGTTATTGATGCTTGGCTTGCTCCCCTCCATCTACTGCGCTGCTGCTCTCTATACTGCTGCCCATGCCACTGCCATTGACACTGCCACATCCGTACTGCAGCTCCCTCTGAAAATTGTTGCATCATGCTGCCCATAGCTCTGCCACTGCTAACTACTACACTACAACTCAGTTGCTAAGAAGTAAGCAACTGAAAGACTCTGCCCAACTGTTTAACAGACAAGTCAAGTTTCCCTCCACCACTAAAGCTCCCTGGATGTTGAATCACGTTTTCCCCCTGGAGACAATGTCATGCTGTAACACTGCACTGTGTGAGCCCAGCTTCTCTGCGCTGTTAAAGTCCCATCAGCCTCTCTGCGCTGCTGCCTCCACGCTGTTGCTGCCTTTGCATCACGCTGCTCACTCTTCAGCTCTTCATCTCCCTCTTGTTCTTCAATGTGGTCATCTGCAACCATCTCCCGACTCATCCCGCTACCGTCTTAAGGCTCTCGTAGCTCGTATGTGATCCAAAAGTAGGGCTGACTCAAGGATCCCGCCACTCTGTCTATGGATACTCTATATATCCATGTCACCCCACCACTTCTCTCGAAGTGCATGAGCACTCATGGCTACATCATCATCAGAGCCATCGTCATTTGTTGTTGCAGCCTTGGAATCAGAAGCTCCTTTGTCCTTCTTCTTAGGACAACTGCTGGCAAAATGACCAGGATCACCACAGTTAAAGCACCGGACCTTGGAGAGGTCCTTCTTATTCTTCCCTTGCTTCTTTTCCCTTGATGCAAGGGTTGCATCCTCCTCCTCTTCTTTCTTCACTCTGGCTGATCCACTTCCTCCACTGATAGACTGCTTCTTGGTGATCCTCCTGATCTCCTCTTGGCAGAGAATAGCCCACATATCTGCCCATGATGGTAACGCTGCCCTTCTCAGAATGCTCTGGACAAACATTTCCCATTTTTCAAAGACAGCATTTAGGGCCATCCTCACTAGGAGCCCTTCATCTGGATTAGCACCCATGCCAATTAGTTGGTCTCGGATAGCTTGAAGTCTGAGGAGGAATGGATCTATCTCTTCACCCTTCATCATTTGGAACATTCGCATCTGATTCTCAAGAAGCATTCTTCTCTGCACAGAGCCTCCTTGGTACATCGTCTCCAAGGCTGTCTACATGTCATTTGTTGTATTCTTACCAGCAATATGAGGAATCACGTGGTCCTTGACTCCGTCTATGATCAAATGCTTCGTCCGCGCTTGATTTTATTCATACTTCTTGAGTGGATCTGCATTGGTTGGTACAACAAGCGTCTTCTCTGCATGATCTTTGAGACCATACTCATCCAGAACTGAGAGGATTATGGCCTTCCAGATAACAAAGTTGGACATGTCGTTCAATCTATCTTGATCCCTTGCTCAGATCTGAAGAAAACGATACTTCTCCCTCTGGATCTGGGTTTCTTGGTGACTAGAACCCTCTAGTAGCTGCTTCTTGTTGAAAACTGACTTCCCTCCTGGAAATCTTCCGCCAAAGCTCAAACAGACAGTATCCTCCGATCCTCTTGATCAAATCTCAGATCTGTTTGGCTCAGATCTACTGAATAACTGTCTTCCTCCCGCCTTTGTTGCCTTAGCTAGGCACAATTCTGCACCTACAGAATCTCTACCCCACCAGCGCTGCTGAAGATCTGAAGCACAGCTTCCGGATCGTGGCAAAAATTCTTCTAAAACAAGAGAAGTGACTGGACAACGTCTTCCTGGCTGGCCCAGCGGAGTCCCAGCGCTGCTCAGAAGTGGACTGCGTAACCCCAGACTGGGTGATCCAATCCTTACGCTGCCCTGGGAAGGGTCTGCGTAAGCCTAGAGGCCTTCTGCAGCTTCAGCGTTGTCTCCTGAATCTGCTTTCCCTTGCTGTCAAGATGCCCTTTCCGGATCTGCTCTTCTTCTGCCACCCTGCAGAAAAAATATTTCTTCAGCTGATTGTTGGAGATTCAACTTGATCTGCTATCGCTCTAATAACCACGTGAAAATTCTACTGGAGTGTATTGGTTTATTTCCTCTGACTTGATTTAATTAATACAAGTTATTTCCAAAAATTAGATTCAGAAAATACCGAAAATAAACACAACTACAGCCTACACATGCAGATCATTTACTGAATAGTACACTCATGCAACAAAGTGACATGGATTTTTGGACATAAGTCCCTAAGAAAACCCAAAGCGAGAAAACTGGTGCAGCAAATATGAGGGTTTATTATAAAGTAGTTTTGAGTATAGCAAATCTGGGTTCCAAGCTTGGAAAACCCAACAGAGAATAAAATATATCAAATCTGCAGCTAACCTGAAGATCTAGTGCCAAATATCTGACTAATCCACACCCTCAAACGAGATTTACAGGACTCGAACCAAATCTGACCCTAGAAACCCTCAGCGCTGCTTCTAAAGCCCTAGCGTTGCCCTAGAGGGCCTGCGTCAGCCTCTGCGTGGCCCTAGGGGGGCCTACGGGCCTACATCACCCCTGGAGGGTCTACGCTGCCTATACACTGCCTCTGTTAGGCCAGCGTCAACCCTGCGTGGCCCTAGCTGCCTCTACCCTCCCTCTGCGCTGCCCCTGCTGCTCTGCGTGGCTCTAAAGCCCCTCTGCTTTGTCCTTGTTGTTGCTGCTCTGCCTCTTGGCCCTGGAATCAAATCATTCCCTTGGCCAATACTACCCCTCACTGCGGGAAATTCCTTCGGAAATTCTTAGCAAGCCCACCCTAGAATACCAGATCTATTCCTCAGTTCTACCAATATTGTGTGTCTTCAACTGACCCTCAAGCCTTTCTCTTATACTTTTTCGTTGAACCCTTCAACGGCGGAGACTAAATCATTCATCAACGGCTGAGATTAAAAGATTGCTTGATCCATGTGACTTAGGACAATTTCAGCACATGTGTTAATTAATTCACTTTAATTATTTTATTTTCATAAGACTTAGGAAATCCATTAAAAATAATTAATTATTTGAATAACTTGAACACCAACTGAAATTTCTCAAATCCATTTCTGGGTCTTGTAGATCAAGTGTACTCTAGTCCCTCCACAAAATTTGGGAGCTAAAGCACAATTGATGCTACCCAAAATACACAAAATCTCAACACTGCGTATTTCAGAGGCAGGAGCTATAGGATAGGCAGTTCACCCAGATGTGCAGTCGAATTTGGACATATACGCTACAGTTCTTGGGGATATACCTCTAGGGAAACCACCGGATTGGGGGTTTGAGCACACCATTGAGCTTGAGCAGGGCATTCAGGCCGTGATTACTACACCCTATAGGCACCCCAAAGCCTACAGGGATGACATTGAGAGAGCTATTCATGAGCACTTAGCGCTAGGACACATCCAACCAAGCACTAGCCCCATTTGCTTCTTTTGTTGTACTGGTGAAGAAGAAGGATGGCACACTGAGGATATCGGGCTCTCAACAAGAAAACCATGAAGAACCGATACCCCATTCCACGAATTGATGAGTTGATGGACGAGCTGAGGGGATTAAAGTTCTTCTCGAAGATTGATCTAAGGTCAGGCTACCATCAGATCCGAGTGATGGACCAGGAAGTCCCCAAGACTGCCTTCAGATGTCACTACGGCCATTTTGAGTTTTTGATGATGCCCTTCGGGCTAACCAATGCACCGACCACCTTTCATTCCTGTATGAACCACATCTTCTGTGGTCAGTTGAGGAAGTTTGTGCTGGTTTCTTCGAGGATACCCTAATATACAGCCGGACATGGGAGGAGCACCTACAACACATTGAGGATATATTGCGCATTTTGGAGCAGCATTTTTATGCTAAGCTCTCCAAATGCGAGTTTGGGCTGACAAAGATGCTCTATTTGAGGCATATCATTGGTGTGGACGGAGTGAGAGTCCACGAGGAAAAGGTCTGAGCCATTCGGGATTGGCCGGAACCGAGGAACGTGACTGTCCCCGGAAAAACCCTATGCAGTAAAACCGGTGCAGCAGATATGAGGGTTTATATTATTAAGCAGAAATTTCTAAGTACATCTAGGGTGCCATAAACTCAGCTCACCCAACAGAGAAAACCTCGGCAATCAGAGAAAATGTGAGATATACCTCACTCTCGCAAATCCCGGCTGATCCAAATGAGCAACTAGTGAAACCCCGGCTGGCTTTGCGCAGCTACTGTGTAAGCCTGCGTAGCCTAGGCTGAGGAACTGCGTCACCCTAGCTTTGTCGGATCTCGGTTTTAGCCCTACTGGCTCAGAAACCCTTGCTTCCGACAAAATTTCGAACTTCTGCTTGGAGATGTTGTGTTGCCTCTGTGTGGGCTTGCGTCACCCTCCTGATGGACTACGTCACACCCTCTGATTGGCTGCACTGCCTCCACTGTGTCTCTGCTGCCCTTGCTCTGCACTGTACTCTTGACCCTCCTGGCCAATCACTACATCTGCCCCTCACTGCAACCCTAAGTCATTCAGATCTGATCTTCGTCAGAGCACTGCTCCGTCAGAAGAATTCGATCTCTTAGACTCTGTGTGTGCCTCTCCAACTGACCCCAAGCCTTTCCTTTATACTTTTCTCGTTGACACATCAACAGTCGTGATATAATCTCTTATCGACGACTTAGATAAAAGATTGCTTGATCCACGTCACTTAGAACATTTCATCACGTGTTTAATTAATTCACTTTAATTTTTCTAATTCCCTAAGTTAGACTTAGGGTCCTCATTAAAAAAAATAGTATTTTAATATCTCACACACCAGATGAAATTTCTCCAAACTCTTTCTAGGCTTTGGAGGTCTTGTGTGTCTTAGCCCCTCCACAAAATTTCGGGGCTAGAGCACACCAGATGCTACCTCAAAATCTGAACACTCCCTCTTAGCACGGAGTGTGCTCTAGCAATACATCCACACCATGTATCGCAAGATCTTAGCATCAGTCTCTGCGTTGTTGATGCTTGGCCTACTGCCCTCCATCCACTGCACTGCTCCTTTCTGTACTGCTGCCCATGTCACTGCCACTGGCACTGCTACATTTGTACTGCAGCTCCCTCTCGATTTTCTGCATCATGCTGCCCATAGCACTGCCACTGCTAACTGTTGCACTGCAACTCAGTTGCTGAGAAGTAAGCAACTGAAGCACCCCTGCCCAATCACAAACAGACAAGTCGGGCTGCATCTCATCACTGAAGCTTCATTGGCTGCTGCTATGTGTTGTCCTCCTGAAGCTGTTGTGCTGCTACAGCTCTGCACTGTGTAAGCACTGCATCTTTGCGCTGCTGAAGTCCCATCAGCCTCCGCGTTGCTGCCTCTATGTTGTTGTTGCCTCTGCACTGCGCTGCTCCCTCTACAGCGTCTCAGCACTGCCCTCTACTTCACTGTGATCTTCTGCACCCACTGCTCCACTTGTCCCGCTACTGTCTTAAGGCTCCCGTAGCTCGTATGTGATCCAAGAGTTGGGCTACTTAAGGATCCTGCCTCCACTCTGTAGCTGCTCTACAGATCAATGTCGTCCCACACACGTGGCTCATGAGCACTCATGGCTACGTCATCATCACTCCCATCGTCTTTTGTTGCTACTGCCTTGGATTTAGAAGATCCTTTGTCCTTCTTCTTAGGACAAGTGTTGGCGAAGTGTCCAGGTTCGCCACAATTAAAGCACTGGACCTTGGATAGGTCCCTCTTCTTCTTCCCTTGCTGCCTTCGTTCCTTTGATGCAAGGGATGCATCATCCTCCTCTTCTTTCTTTACCTTGACTGTTCCATTGTTGTTGCTTGGCCTCTTGGTAAATCTCCTGATTTCCTCCTGACGAAGGATTGCCGACATGTCTGCCCAGGATGGTAACGCTGCCCTGCCCAAGATGCTTTGGACAAACGTTTCCCACTCCTCGGTGACTGCATTCAGGGCAGTCCTCACCAAGAGCCCTTCATCCGGAGTCGCACCCATGGCAATCACTTGATCTCGGATAGTCTGAAGTCTGAAGAGGAAGGGATCTATCTCCTCACCCTTCTGGATCTAGAACAACCGCATTTGATTCTCCAAAAGCATCTTCCTTTGGACAGAGCCTCCTTGATACATCGTCTCCAAAGCAGTCCACATCTCATTTGTCGTGTTATTCCTGGCAATATGTGGCACGACGTGAAATTTGACTCTGTCCATGATCAAGTGCTTAGCCCGCACTTGATTCTCCTTGAATTTCTTCAGAGGATCTGGATCAGCAGGCACAGTTAGGACATTCTCAGCATGGTCCTTGATGTCGTACTCATCCAGGACTGTCAAGATCCTAGCCGTCCAGATAACGAAGTTGGACATGCGGTCCAACCTGTCTTGATCTCTAAGTCCATGAGAAACCATCTTTGCTCAACTCTGTCAGAACAGATAATCCTCTCCCTCTTTCTACTGCAACACTCAACAGAAATACTGGATCTAGGTTTCTTGGCAAATAGAAACCCTCTCTAGTAGTTTCTCCCTCTGACAACTGATTTCCCTCCCAAAAATCTTCAGCGAAAAAACAACTGAACAATTCTCTACGATCACCCTCCTAATCGAATCTTAGATCTGTTTGGCACAGATCTACTCAGTAACTGTCCTCCTCCCACTCTTTGTCAACTTAGCTAGGTACGATTCTGCACCGGCAAAATCTCCACCACACCAGCAACTGCTGAAGACTAGAAGCCCTGCTTCCAAACCACGTCAATACTGCACAACAACTCAAAATTGGACTACGTCCTTCTGGCTGGCCTTTGCGTGAGCAGACGAGCTCAACGCAGCCTGCTCCTGCGTCCCTCTGGAAGGCACTGCGTTGTTTCCCACTCCTCGGTGACTGCATTCAGGGTAGTCCCCACCAAGAGCCCTTTGTCCGGAGTCACACCCATGGCAATCAGTGGATCCCGGATAGTCTGAAGTCTGAAGAGGAAGGGATCTATCTCCTCACCCTTCTGCATCTGGAACAACCGCATCTGATTCTCCAAAAGCATCTTCCTTTGGATAGAGCCTCCCTGATACATCATCTCCAAAGCATTCCACATCTCATTTGTTGTGTTATTCCCGACAATATGTGGCAAGACGTGATCTTTGACTCCGTCCATGATCAAGTGCTTAGCTCGCGCTTGATTCTCCTTGAATTTCTTCATAGGATCTGGATCGACAGGCACAGCTAGGACATTCTCAGCATGGTCCTTGATGTCGTACTCGTCCAGGAATGTCAGGATCCTGGCCCTCCAGATAACGAAGTTGGACATGCGATCCAACTTGTCCTGATCTCTAAGTCCATGAGAAACCATCTTTGCTCAACTCTGTCAGAACAAATACTCCTCTCCCTCTTTCTACTGCAACACTCAACAAAAATACTGGATCTGGATTTCTTGGCAAATAGAAACCCTCTATAGTAGCTGCTCCCTCTGACAACTGATTTCCCTCCCAAAAATCTTCAGCGAAAAAACAGTTGAACAATTCTCTATGATCACCCTCCTGATCGAATCTCAGATCTGTTTGGCGCAGATCTACTGAGTAATTGTCCTCCTCCCGCTCTTTGTCAACTTAACTAGGCACGATTCTGCACTGACCAGCAACTGCTGAAGACTAGAAGCCCTGCTTTCGAACCACGACAATACTGCACAACAACTCAAAACTGGACTGCGTCCTTCCGGCTGACCTTTGCGTGAGCAGACTGGCTCAGCGTAGCCTTTGCGCAGGCTGCTCCTGCGTCCCTCTGGAAGGCACTGCGTTGTCTCTGATCACCTAGCTAGGACTGCGTCGGTCCCTATGTAGCCCCTGCTGGGACTGCGTCCTTTTGATGCTGCGTTGTCCTCTCTAGATCTCTACTGCTTTCTGCAGCAAAATATTCTTTAGCCGATTTTGCTAGAGATTCAGCTTGATCTACAAGGCTCTGATACCATGTGACAATTTCTTAATCTAAGAAACCCTACTATTAAATCTCGATTTACTTCTCCTACTCGATTAAACATACAAGTTATTAATCTGAATATTCATAAATAACAGCAAAGTAAATACAATTAACAGCCTACACATACAGATCATTTACTGAATAGCACGCTCATATGACAAAGTGACACAGATTTTTCGGACAAATATCCCCGAAAAAATCTAATGCGGGAAAACTGGTGCAGGATATATGAGGATTTATTATTATTAAGTAGCAGTTCCGAATACATCTAGGGTGCCATAAACTCGACTAACCCAACAGAGAAAACCTCGGAAATTAGAGAAAATGTGAGATATACCTCACTCTCGCAAGTCCCGGCTGATCCGGATGAGCAACTGGTGAAACCCCAGCTGGCTCTGCATAGCCTCTACATAGCTACTGCGTAAACCTGCGTAGCCTAAGCTGAGGAACTACGTGACCCTGACTTTGCATGGATCTGCTTCTCCCGGATCTCAGTTTCAGCCCTGCTGGCTCAGAAACCCTTGCTTCCGGCAGAATTTCGGACTTCTTCTTGGAGATGTTGCGCTGCCTTTGCGTGGGCCTGCATCACCCTCCTGAGGGACTGTGTCACACCCTCTGATTGGTTGCGCTACCTACATTGTGTCTCTGCTGCCCTTGCTTTGCACTGTACTCTTGACCCTCCTGTCCAATCACTGCATCTGCCCCTCACTGCAACTCTGAGTCATTCAGATTTGATCTTCGTCCGAGCACTGCTCCGTCAAAAGAATTCGATCTCTTAGACCCCAAGCCTTTCCTTTATACTTTTCTCGTTGACACATCAACGGTTGTGATTTAATTTCCTATCGACGACTTAGATTAAAAGACTTCTTGATCCACGTCACTTAGAACATTTCATCACATGTGTTTAATTAATTCATTTTAATTTTTCTAATTCCCTAAGTTAGATTTAGGGTCCTCATTAAAAAAAAAAAAAATTTAATATCTCACACACCAAATAAAATTTCTCCAAACGCTTTCTGGATTTTTGAGGTCTTGTGTGTCTTAGCCCCTCCACAAAATTTTAGAGCTAGAGCACACCCAATGCTACCTCAAAATCTCAACATGTTGTACTCTCGAGGAACTCAAGGGATCAAGTATCATTGATTTAAAACCCAAAGGGCAATCATCAACTAGAAATGGATCATTGAGAAATCGAAGGAGATGAGAGCTAGAAAATACTCATCAAAGCAAGTGTTTCTGAAGGCTCTCATGGAAAACTAAGAAGGAAGGGTATGAAGCTACCTGATTTCATATGAACCTAGGCTCTAGTCAATGTTAAAGGTTCTTATGTCTTTCAAAGTATTTGGAAGGTATGGGAAAAGTATAAGATGCACTTGAGATGGAATGTTGAAAATCCAAGAATAAGTTGTCCTTCAATAAAATATCAAGCTAGTGGACATTGATCTTAGTTTAGAATAATGTCCCGCTAGGCAGCAATCCTTGGGATAACACTGAGAAGATAGGTACATGCTTTCAAATGAGACTAGATGACTACTTGGAGCTCAAAAATAAATTTTTAAAGCATTTCTACATGATTTGAGGCTACATTGATTGAATTTTTTATTTTCTTTTATATAAATCTAAGTTGCAGGAAACGTGACCCAAAGGGTCGTCTCCCCCTGGAAACGAAACGGAAACGCATTTCCGTCCGTACTGGGATGTTTCACGTTGGGGAAACGTGCCCAGTACAGATGGAAACATGTTTCCAGGCCGTACGAGCGCATTTCCAGTGTTTAAAAGTCTAATGATCAAGCCTATGGCAATAGTATTTATATGTGATTCATGGTAATGTTAAATTCTTAAAGTAAAAGTGACACTCTCCTTAATCTTCATTTTCATCCTTTTACTTAAATTTTTAACATTACCATGAAATGACTCATGATGTTTGAGAGTGGTTCTCCTTAATCTTCATTTTCATCCTTTTACTAAAATTTTTAACATTACCATGAAATGACTAAGGATGTTTGAAAGTGGTTCTCCTTAGTCTTCATTTTCATCCTTTTACTTAAATTTTTAACATTACCATGAAATGACTCAAGATGTTTGAGAGTGGTTCCGACCTCATTGGATTTCATATGGAGAAAGTAGAATTTTAGATCTCATTCAAAATCCAGCAGACTTATCAGTTTTTCAAGATTTCAGGATTGGGGGATTGCAATGTTTCCATTGGATTTTGTCATGTATTATGGTATGGAACTCGCATTTAATCAAGAGCACCAATCCCTCTATGTACCTTGATATTAGTGACATCGGTTGTCAAACTCCTCTATCATGACCCTACTAAAAATGTACCCATCACTCAAACAAAATCTTGAATTGACATGCTCATAGTCTTTATTGTACTTGCAGACTCATAGCCTGATTTTGAGATTTGGATATACAATAAAGGTTGGTTTTGGATATTCCGATATTGCTATTTTCATTATGTTTTTGTGCTTGTTGTCGCACAGATTGTCAGGGCACCGCGACAACGGCTCAGACTGGGGGCTGTCACCTTTATCCCCAATCTCTCTCTTAAAGTTGTCTCCTTGCAGGCTAAGGGAGGTAGACCCTATTTGAAATGAAGGATAAAACCAGGAGACACAGCTAGAACACCAAATATAGGACAAAATTAACAGGGTTTCACAGATCTAGATTAGATTTCACGCTTATGATCAGTGCCTTATGGAGTCATACAAAATCCCATTTTGCAATTATAAACCAGTAAATGATGACTAACTGCTGCTTATTAAACCACGATTGATCACAATGATATCCAATTAAAGACACCACAATCATGAATAATGAAAATGCCAGCTGTTTAAGATGTTCCAAAATTAAGATGTTCCAGTATTACCCAACTCGAAAATTAAAATATCCACAGTTAAACTTAGATAAAAATTTTAAGGCTCAGTAGACCATTGAAAATTTTTTATATTTTATATTTTTTAATTTTTTTTTTAAAGATTTTTCGAAATTTTTATTATTTAAAACAAATCAAAATTCTAAATCTAAACAAAGTTCTAATCTAAAAGTTCAATGCTAAAGTTAAAATTTAAAACTAAGTTTGAAACTAAGCTAAAACTAAATTAAAATTTAAAAATCTAAATTAAAAACTAAAGTTAAATCTAATTAAAACTAAGTAAAATTAAACTAAGACTAAATTAGAAATTTAATCCTAAAGCTAAACTAAAAGTTAAAATGAAACTAAACTAAATAAAATAAAACAAAAAGAAACCTATCGAATTAAAAAAAAAAAAAACCTACCCACTAAAAAATTTAAATGTCAATTGAAAACTGAAGATATGAACATCGACTAAACCAAATGCAAATACACCTACGCTAATCCAATCGGAAACGCATTTAAATTTTATGAACGCATATGAACTACCCTAACCAAATCGAAACGCATCAAATATTTTTTTGTTTCTTCCCTTTTTACAGCTCGAATTTTTCACGCATTCGATTTTTTGTGTGAGCTTGCAGGTCCCCAGCGGAGGCAGAGACGGCGTGAAGTTGAAAGCGCTTATCGTTCGTTTGATTTTGCAGGTTGACGTGAAGGCCTGAATATTCTACTTGTCGTTTTCAGTTTGTGTGTGCAGATCGATGGACGGCAGCGTGAGGAGCTTGGACGCCAGGGTTTAATGTTGCGTTTTATTTTGTTTAATTTCGTTTTGCAGGTGAGCGACGGGAGGAGGCAAGGGATGGACGCGGGTTCAAATTGCAGTGATGCGGAAATGGCAAGGGCGAAGTTTTAAAACGCTGAGCAATAGAAATGAAGGCGGAATCGATGGGATTGAATGGAAATCGGAAGATATGAGGGCAGATGCAAGGAAAACGCAGCAAAGAAGACCGCTTTGCAGGTGATGAGAGTTGCAAAACAGATGGCTCAATGGCAAAGACAGCCTGAAAGCTGAGGGACGGTGAGAGCAGATCAAACGGGAATAAACAGCGAATAAACCCAGTACATACAAAAACGCCCAACAATCTTTAAAATTTCTTTAGTTTATGCTCAGATTTTTATGCTCCTCGAATCAAATACGTTTAGATTCATCCACAGTGAAGACTTGAGGCCAGATCTGGCCTTGGGGGGCTAGATCTGCCTTAGATTATTAAAAAAAAATCGATTTTAATCCCTGAACCTGCAAGAAATAACCAGATCTGAAGATATACGCACCATGAAACAAATAAAACCCTCACAGTCCTAAAAAAAATTACAAATTTACAACTAATTTACAATTTAAAACCCTCATGGTCAGATCTAAATCAGTTTAGCATAATTTTCAGAAGTTTCAAATTTTTAGTGAGAGGCACAAGCCTTCGAAACCCTGCAAAATCACAAATATCGTAAGATAGACCCGGAATTTAACAAATAAAGAGCTTATCAAATTTATGCTTATTGAGAGTCGGCTGGTCCAACCGAAGACTTCCCCAGACGCCCAATCTTAAAAAAATTTCCCTGCACACTTAGATCTGAACTTTAGACTGATAGAGATTTAAGAAAACAACATGAGACCCTTAGAAAAATCATAATGTTATTTTATAAACCCAGAAAACTGCACAAGATACCTGTATGCAGATTAATCCATGTAGGCCATCAACCATAAAATGCAAGAAACCAAGTAGCAGAGTTTAGAGACAATTCACCACATAGATCTGAGAAGGAACATCCAGATTTGTAACCCCAAAGTCTTTATGCTTTATTCCTCAAAAAGTTTACAAGAGCTTCTAAGAGCAAGTGCACGATTCTGAGATCGGATCCATCAAAAATGAGAAAGAACTCTAAATTTATAGGACAAAATCTCCAACGGCTAGTTTGGATGATCCTCGTCAAAATAATCTCATCCGTCCAAAAGATTTAATTATCTTTTAATCCGGAGCGTTGAAATTAAAATTTTGGGGGAAAAACGAATTTATCATTTAATTCAATTTTAATTAACTCAAAAATATTATTTTTAAGTTAATTACCCCAAAATTTTGACCTTGACTTAACCACCAAGGCCCAAGGGTCCAATATTTCTTAAAATTCTCAATATTCCCTTGGCCTGGGGCTGTCAAAATCATTTTCCAAGGTCCCACAAATTTTGCCTTTTAAAGATTTAATCCTAATTTAGGACCATAAATTAATTAAATTTCTGGTTTAGGATTTTATTAATTAATTGACCAGAAAATTTAATTAATTGACTAAGAGAGGATTATAATTATTTTTCCAACCCTCTTTTACATGAGATAATACATTTACATACATGAAGGGGGAAAACCCATTTGTATAGACCCTTAAATAAATACCCAGTTCTGCGACTCAACATATGATCTAGTAGACCAAGTAGTTCAAACTACTTTTACAAGGACTCGATAAAAAACACTAGGACTCACTTAGCATGCTGATGACAAGTTCCACCCTAGCTTTGGGGTGAGGCTGGAGGGAAAAACTCTGCCGATCACTTTCGTGAATCAGTGAGACAAAAAACCTCCTAGAATGGAAGTCATCAACAACATGCTAGGCTTACCTAGGTTGTTACATACATGGACGGTCTTACTTAGATCATTTACATCATAAAATGCAGAATAGGTTTACATCATTTATAACAATGTCAGTTGTCGATCGGCGATGAAATCTGGATGACGGAATCTGAATGGCGCAACCACGTCGAACATGACGAATCCCATTTGAAAAAATGGGGGTGTACTGCTATGGGGTAGTTGACGAAGTGTGGTCAACAGTGCTCATTCATGAGTAAATGTGATGTAAATTTAAAGACTTATAGTTTATGCATTGACATTGGACAATTTAATCATAATGTTTAAACTTTAAATGTAATAAATTATAATTTATCATGTATGTTTTATGGCTGCACATAACATTTCTTAAATGTCCTAAATTCTAATCATATATATATATATATATATATATATATATCGCGTTTCCCCATTTCCAAAATTTGAGGGGTCATATTTCGTACCCGTGCCCATTTTGGAAACTCGTTTCCGTTTCCCCGTTTCGAGCAACTTAGATATAAATCAAATATAAAATTATATGCATCTCAAGCACCAAATGCTCTACTATGTAATTGATTTGTCCCCATTTGTTAAACTATGATAGCTCAAACACATGCAATCAAACAAAAAATTCTTACAACTGTTCCTAACTAGGATTTTGTTAATTACATTTTTTTGAAACCGTCCTTTTGCTTATTTTCCCTTGGAACATCTCATACAAGACTTGAGGTCCATTTTTCAAAATGTAATGTAAATCGTAAATACATGGAAAATATTATGAAAAATAACGAGAACTATAACAATATCTAGATTAGAAGCTGCAAGAAAACCTGTTCAGATAACCAATTAAGTTCATAATACATTTTTCAATTTTGAATACAGTATTGAAATACTCGAGCCAAAATAAGCAACATTAAAAGAAAATTTTAAAGAAAACTTCCCCTCTAAAAGAATAAACTACCAATATCATGGCTAAAGAAATATACCTTGGTACCATTTAGTATATACTCTCCACTTCCAGCCACTTGTTTTGCAGATGTCTGGATGTACATTTTTCAAAAATGTTTGTTATAAATATAAAAAAATAGTTGGCTTCAAAAAGACGTGTAAGTAAAGAACTACCTGTAGTGATGCAGCATCGCTCCCACTACATGGCTCTGTCAGACAGTAAGATGCAAGAAGATCCTGACACGGAGTATTCAAAATGAACACAAACTTTTAAGAACGAGCATCACAGACATTTGTCCCCTATATATAAAAATCTCCAGACTACTCCCTCAAAAAACTCATTCTGGGGCACAATAAAGAGTTATTTGAGAATAACTAAAAGGTTGATATCTCATAAAGCAACTTGCCGAAACAATGACTCACTCACCATTCTTGTAAGTTGAGGCAGCCATAGTTTTCTCTGATCCTCTGTACCATATCTGTTGCATGAAAATTCAGTATTGAATCGTTATAGGATTGATAAAAAGTGAAAATATGCCAAAAAACATCATGAGGGGAAAATTCTTTAATAGGTTTAGACTTTGAATGCTCAAGTATAGAGTTATTTTGCCAAGTAGAGAGGAAGTTGATGATGCATATTACATTTATATTTACTTGGAAAAGTCACACAAATAAGACTTGACAATGAATCAACAAGCCCAATATAGAAGTCAACTCAACAACCCTAGAAAAAATTCAGCATATTAAAGATAAACTATTCAAAATTTCAAAAGATGAATTTGAGAAGATTGTACAACATCAAAATAAGCTCATGTAAAATGCTAATTAAACAAATGAAATATATTATGTTATAGACATAAGATTAAACATTGAATGATGAACATCAAATAGTTTAATGGGTAAAAGTTTACATGAAATTAATTTAAACTTTAAATGTAGAAAGTCCAAATGCTATGAATGATGGACCACAACATAAAATGATAAAATGCAAAAATTATGATTGATGAAATCCCTAGGCTCATGAATGGGAACTCAAATACCTTATCGCTACATCTAATGGTGTTATTAATTTTGCATCCTATTAACCCTCATGTCCAGAGGGGTATGTTGCCGCCTTAATTCACACCTGGGATTATCATGGAGAAAATCTTTAACTCCACTTGGTGTGTCCTTAGAGGCAAGTCTCAAGTTGAGTTGTTGTCACTCAATTCCCAACTCCTCTGTCTAGGTTAACTCCTAGCGAAGCCAAGTGTAATATCCCAAACGGAATATTTCAACTAAATTTGCAGAAATTCGCTTAACCAAATATTTTCCATAAAATTATCATTTATACCACAGAAGATTTCCATGTAAAATAAGACAAACTAAGCATATTGTAATATCCTGTTTCCAGGATATCTCAAAAACACACCAAACCCCAACCAGAGATTGACTGGGAGGGCATTTACCGGATATGTCGCCTCTAAAAGAGAACAAGATCCGGAGGCTATCTGGCCCTTTCCAGACTCTGTCTAAGAGTGAGAGATAAACACACCAAGTGGTATAGAACTAGAACACCCAAACAATAATAGTGCAGCAAACTGTAGTATCCCAAAAATGGAATTCTCAGCAGATCATGACTCAAAAACGCATTCCTCAGGAAAGTATGCTTCAGCCAACATAAAAAGTGTTTAGAAACACTCAGCAACCCACTCCAAATACTGCAGCAACATTTACTCAGCTTTTAGGGGCAAAAAGGTGGGGAAAAGTGAAGATTTTGGCCCTAAAATGAGTGTATAAGCAAATCTGCGTAAAATGACGGGTCAAGGTTCTAGGATATGTTATATTAGGTCAAGAGGGACGTCCATATCGAATTTCAGCTCAAACAAAGGCGTTTTGCTATATTAAACAGTTCCTCCTTCCCGACTAGTCAAGAAAAACCCTGATTTCCCAAGACTTTGAGTATGCAGAATTCTACTGAAGCAAAGCTGCGTTTTTTTCTGAAAGTATAAGATGTAAAATACTGCGAAAAATCAGAGAATAGGTTTAGTATCATGGCAAAGGCATTGAGCAAGGTTAAACAACATTTTTATAGAAAACCCCTCAAGATTGAGGTGCCGCAAGACAAGAGATTGATGCAGAAACCCTTCAGCGTTTCTCCAGGAGGCTGAAGCTTATATTTATTATATTACAGATCTACAACTGATAAATACATGAAAGCAGAGATCTATAATGAGACAAAATGCCCAAAGGACTCTTTATTACTTTCCCCTTGGGGATTTCAGCAATACATGAGAATGTCGGAGCAGATCTGAGTTTTACTGCAGCAGATCTGAAGAATGATTCAGAATTTCTGAAGCAAACTTCAGTATCAGATCAGAAATATACTTGGATTGGTTGGCCAATCCAAGGATCACCCTCAATCAAAGATCTAACTCCAAAATGATGCCAAAAACCCTGGAATGCTGCTCCCTCAGCAATAACGCAGATCTGGGGAAAGAACTGCGCAGTATACCATGAAGAACATATAGGCCTGATGCCAAGATCTGATAATAAGCCCCAATATCTCCCAATCTGATCCTCCAAAGGAAAGAGAGACTCTCCCTCTGAAAAACAAGAGAAGGAGGTGGTGTCGTAAAGTCACCACGGCAACACCCTACAACACAGAATTACGTTGCTGCAGCAATAATGCTGTCCTGGAGGATGATGCTAAGAAAATAACCTTGCCCGAGCAGGCACTCGAAGTCCCCCGGGGCTAAGGGTGAGATCTCCGCATGGAGACACTCGGTTGCACTAAACAGTGCAGCAGACGGGCTAAACAGCCAGCGTGCCAAAGAAGACAATATGTCTCACTCAACAATCCATAATCCAAGCATCCAAGCATGAATGAAATGAGGAGGCTCCTTCATCTTTTATAGTATTGGTTTCCCTCCAAAACCCAACGTAGTCTCTCTCTCTCCTCCACGTGGTGTTGGGTCCCCCCTTGACTCCCACTTAAGTCACAATGTTGTGCTACTAGGTGGATGTCTTATTTCATTTAAGTGAGTTTAGACCCTCTTTACTCACTTTTTATTTATTTACAAACTATAGGTGGCAAAATAAACAAAATAGAATATTCCAATTTGCTATCGCAAATTAGGAATATTACACATATGCAATAACGTGTCGAGCAGAAATGATCTCAGATTTTATTGTGTTAAATAGCAGAAAGAGTGTACATGATAATATAGCAGAAGTATCTGAGATGGATGATCTGATCTCCAAAACTAATCTGCTCTAATGATGAAATAGGCCCTCCCAAAAATTGAACTGTTGCACTCTCCCTCCAACAACAGCTGCCACTGAATCAACTGAAAATCAATGAAGCACCAATTGAGGATCTAAATGATCCTCACTCCAATATCCCTAAAGCTCTGTGAAACTCCTGAATGAAGTCTCCTCAAAGAGTGTTGGGTTTCCATCCAACACTCGACAACATACCCGAGGGTTTCCGTCCTGGGGCTATCGATGGAGTAGAGAACCGGGTTCTCAACCTCACATACAAGAAAAGATATAAAATCCAAGATATTCCTCAATGGCCTCCTCCTCTTTTTTTATAGATCTCATGGACCCCTCTAGAGCCTTCTATTTTATTATTATTTTAATCATGGAGCACTTTTCCCTCTTATTTTCCAATTAAAATATTCCTTTTTAATGTAGGAAAGAGTAAATCGGCTACCATGTCTCATCAGGTCACTATAACTCATGTCCAACCATCCCATCATGTAGGTATTCTCGTTCTGGTTCCAATGAGCTATTACACTAGAGTGTTCTAACTTCTATTACATATTCCTCCCGGAATACCACCTTGAGCATAATTAAGGGAGTTAAAGCCCAAAAATAACTCAGTTTTCCGAAAGTTGTCAGAATGCACCAAAACGAAAGGCAAACTGTGTGGTTGATGGAATATATCAAGCGAATGCCACCATCCCTCATAAAAAAACTACTCAAAACTCCTCCAAAAATCCCCTAGGCCCACTGATGACCCCAACCTGTACCTGTGACCTGACTGCTCCCAACTCCGGAAGTCCATCCTAACCCTGTCATAAGGAACACCAAAAAAAGGAATATTACAGACCTTCCGCCCCAAGATTGCTTGCCCTCAAGCAATCCAAATATGTGGGCCACCCTGCTGGCCCGATGCAACTAAGACCCAAGGCCCGGATCCCATACAAACCCCTGGGTGCGGTTATGCTCCTGTGTCAAGCTGCCCGGAACAGACCCCTCAATGCCGGGATCCCAAACTGATCTCTCACCGCACCTATCATTTATCAACCCTCCCGAATCCCAATGCCACCATGGCCAATCATCGCCTGAATCCCATGGCTCAGACTGCACACCGCCTCTATTTATCGTTGCTGCCCCATGAAGCGAAGACCACCAACAAGCATCAATGCTCCATGGCTCCTACTGTGTTATAGCTCTGACTGTGTAAGTTGCCCCACCAACTGTGTACCAACTCATCACCTCTCTCTAATCCAACTCTTGACTCAATCTCATGCTAACCCTACTCTCTTAAAGTCGGGATGGAATGTTGAAGAGTTGTCGACTTGTGCCCCACTGCCAACTGGAAGTTGCAGCATCTATGGGTTCCTACTCAGCTATGCTCCCTACGAAGAAGATCGCACCATCAATAGGGTACCAACTCATGATCTCCCACCAGTCTATCCCGGACGAAGAATCCAGTGTAGAGACATCTACATACGGAACACGTCTGGAGTGTTGTCGCCAGCCCATACTCAACTCATGCTACTTTGTCCCGCCTGTCAACGAGAACTGCCTGAAAATGTAGCCCCTCTCTTTATAACAGGCCCAAGTGGGCAAGATATGCTGCAAGCCCCATCGATGTACCTCTGGAGAGTGTTGCTCCCTGAAAGTACTGTAGCCTTGTCAACTGTATGTGCATCTACTGGCACCTCATCAGTGGGTCGGCCCAAAGATGGATGCACCACCATCTCCAACAGCTCCTCCCTCTCCTAATCAGGAATGTCATACTCCTGTTGTCTACTAGCCTCCTGCAGAACTACAGTATCAGCCTCCAACATCTCCTGAGGATAAGTATCTGCAACTGTTGTCACCCTACTAGATATCCGTACATGTGTTTTCTCCTCCATGGATGACCCCAATTAGCCGCATCTCCATCACAAACTCAATGTGAACCTCCATCTGGCTCTCCCGAAAAGGATTATCATACATGTTGTGAATATCCTCCTCCTCTGCTGAGTCATGCTCCACCATATGTTGCTCCGGCTGAATCATCACAAGTGACTCATCACCTTGAGTATCTCCCATAGAGTCCCCTGACTACCCACCGTGCATACTGGAATACAACTCTGGCTGACTCTCATCAACTCCACATGACTGCTCATGCTCCCCAGAAGCATCCTCATATGACCCCATGGACTCATCCGAAGAAGAGTCCCCATCCTAACATACAGAAGGAATGTCCTCGTGCTCTATCTCTGCCTCCTCATCTGCATGTCTCAAGCATGAGTGATCAGACCCCCAAAGTTCTTTGCAAATGAAGCAAAGTCCCTTCCTCCTCATCTCGTTTTCGCTTCATGATCCACCAAACTAGAGCAGCTCCTCCCTGGTCAATTGTCTCCTAAATAGCCCAATGTTCTACTCAACCGGCCCTTGGGCTAGCTCATAAGCAGCAGGTGAGACTAACTTCTCTCTCCTCCAAATGCTCAACAACCTAGTCTGCAACTCCCGGCAAATCAAGATGGACTGCATGTGTGCTATGACTATGTCAGGATGATGTCTCCTAATGCTGAAGAAGCATTGGAACATCTGCAGAATCAAGCCATCACACCCAAGATCAAACATGATGTCATACGTTCTGAATGTGGCCATACCTCCTAAAACCTCAAGCTTCTTCCCAAAGGTAGAGCCTACACTATTGTCCAAGTCCTGAAAAGTCCCCACTACTAACTTGAAAACTTCCCTCATAACATCATCATTGAAAGGAACTATAGGTGCAATCAACCTCATAATGTTACTGAGGCATGATGCAACTGGAAGTATGAACCCTTCACATGGTTCTCCCAAGAACTTGGGTTGTATAAGAGCAAGCATAGCGGGTTTCAAAGCCCAAATCAGTTTCTTCCCTTCTAACTGGCATACTTTGGAAAGGAGTTCATTAAGTTCATCAAGTTTGGGAAGAACTCTCCATGTGATCTTCATGTGCTTCAAATCTGACCCAAGTTTAAAGATCTTGTGTCCCAACTCATGTTCTTTCAGCAAATCTTTTGGCAGTTCTTGTTGGAGAAGGGTGTGGATCCCTTTTGAGAATGGTTTGTTTTTCAGTTTGGGGTTTTGGTCCAGATTGCAGTTCACAAATATATTGTTGTGTTGTTTAAAGAGGAGTTTTAAAAACCCCATTGTTCAATGTATTTTTCTGAGCACTGGTCTGCTCTCATCAGCTAAAAGAAATTTTATTTGCAAGCTACAGTGGATATGTCAAATCTTAAACTCAGGATTTAACTGGGAATTTATTTTCATGACAGAAATAACATAATGTTATTGGATAATGCAACTTATTCCAGCACGGTTATACCCTCAGGAACATCTATTTATGTCTCCTTTCTACCCACTGGAAAAGAAAAATAAAATCAGTAGTAACAGTGAATAAGATATGGAACCTGGAACTGGTTTGTTGGCGCAGTTGATGTAAAATAGCTCCTTCCACATACAACTACCATGCACAGTGATATCTGGAGTCACTATATATTAAATTACGTCCTTGAATTTGCAGAAACTCATCCGAGCAAGATGATAGCTCATTAAAAAATAAAGAATTTCGTTCCCCTTGTTCACAAGAGAGCTCGTGCTAGCAGTGTAGAATGGTTCATCAGAGGAGATGGGAAATTTGTGCTCTATTAAACTTGAATTTCATCCCTTCGTGGCTCCCAAAGATAATTCTGGCTTCTTCAGATTTTAAACACAGGAATGAAATTGTCCCTTTGTTACCAAACTAAATCTCTTTCCAAGCTTGGCCTGGTATATGGATACGACTAAATTTATAAGGAAACCCCTATGAATCTTTGGGCAAAGAATCACTATTCCAATACTATGTTATTCAATCTCCACAATAACATCTAAATTTTGCCTTCAAGACTATGAAGGAAAATGGTACTCGACCTTTTATAACTGTGTTGCTCCAGCATGGAATATTGACAATTCTTTGCTTGGGAATAAATTCATGGCCCTTCTATATTAGTCGGAAACCATCACACAGGTGACTTCTTCACTTATCCCTGCCCACGGATTCGCACCACAGGAACACGCACGTTGACCCACAGTGACTTGTGCCTCTTGCAAATGACAACGATTTCTAGAATTTGTGTCCCCGAATTCAGGAACAGGGTGTCACTCTGATCGTTCTGCCTTCAAATTTTTTTATTTTTATGGTGGTCCCGAATTATTTTCACGGCCCAAAATTTTAAATAAAAATTTGCTTTCCCCTTTTTGTTGCGAGCCTTGAGCTCTCGGCCTTCAAGTTCTACTACTTGAACAGGTCACACGGTGGATTTAATTGAGATCAACATGGTTCAATTTCCCTGCAATTGTAGTTCGCACTCTTCAGAAATCGCTTTCCACGTCTACAGAGAAAATTATATCTCGCCCCTCGAAGAAATAGATAAATTCGATCTACTCATAGAGACAAATCTCGTCCTCCAAAACAGAGGAAATTGGCCCTTGATCTCAGGCTCCTTGACAACTCACTCAATTTTTTTTTTTTTTAACCGCCCTTTGCAGATCCAATAAAGTCGTTGACGTCTGACGTTAATACTTCACACCTTCACTAAATATTTGGCCCCTTCTTCACCTCCATTTCAATGTCGTGATTCAGACCACATCTCGTATGCAGAGTTTATATGCATGACATCACGTCGTATGGCCCGAGCTCCTTCACTTCGACAGTTCCCAGCAACCACGTGCCTCTCCTAGCCGAGGGATCTCGGCGTTTTTATGCTCCTATCAACAGGAATCTTGGTCTTTACTTCACTGATCAACGATTCATCCATGAATTTGTATGCTCAATCACGCACTCTTCTAGCGGAATAGGGGATGTTCAACGCTCAATGAAATTTTAAATTGCAGCATTGCATGGCACAAGAAATCGGCTTCAAGGGATACAATGCGGCCCCTAAAACTTATAATATGGTCTTTGAATTAAACAATTTTGTGTGTCCGTGAATGAATTCGACCACCTGGGCATTCCACACACAACCATTCTGCTACTGATCCCCCGTACACAACATTATTGGTGAGCTACAAGGATGGCGGCTCCAGCTCGGACCTCCCAAACTCACGTTTGGTCAATGTAGTCTTTGCACTACAGACAGTGTCGACTTCCCTTTTTGCAGTGGCCATTATGCTTAGATTCAAAGCGCACCTCCCTCCTTCGGATCCTGTCACCCTTGCGTCGTAACACTGGATTGACGTATCTGGTGGCAATATCACCAAGATCTGTTGTCTTACACCGCAAGATCTCCCCTCTACAATGCACAGTCAACCGGTGGCTTCCCAAAGATAGTGGCTCTCTGGATGTGGAAAATGAACTCGATCTTTAACACCCGCAAACAAGTAATACTTAGGCAAATAAATTTCTCTTCGGAAATTTTAGAAATAACTACATAGTACAGACAATAATGTATCAATGGAGTGTAATGTATCAGTGGAGTGTAATGTTCCTAAATTAGCTTTAGCTAATTGGAACATTAATTTTGCCTTGTTTATTTTTGCATTTCATGATTGAGGAATAAAATGTAAAGGAGGACATGAAAAACTCCTTAAATCAGACATTTGATTGGGTCAACAAGACCAAATCTCAGTTCTGTCTAGATTCATTGAACCTCCTAGACAAACTGCGCAGTTCTAGAAGGAGAGCATCAATGTGAAAGGAGTTAAGTCCATTGAAGTGGTTTAGGGTTTGTGCACACCTTCAAGTTATAAAAAGGAGGAGAGGGCTCATATAAAGGTTGTTGAAGTATTTTCGAAATAGAGGTTGCTTGAGCAACTCTAGCTCTCTTGGTTGTTTAGCCTAAGAGTAAAGGATTTCCTGTTTAGGAATACTCCCTCCTTCCTTGAGTAGCTCTTGGAGGAGATTGTACTGTAATGAGCCACTATCAGGTTGAAGACCAAGCTCTACTTGTATGGACAGCGCTAGCCCATTGAGGGTTTAGCTGCTATGCAGGTTGCAGCAAGTGGTATCTTAGATCTGCAGAGATCTAGTGTTTTGGAGGAGTTCTCTCTCAAGGAGGGTGTCTTGTGACCACCCGGAAGAGGATCTCTCTCCCTTTTTGTATTCAGATCTGTACTCTATATCATTTGCTTCATATTTCTAAAGCTATTGCGCAGTCCCAATGTTGCAGGAAACGTCCCCCCCCCCCCCCCGGCTCCAAGGCCCGAACCGCGTCCCGTACGGAACCGTACGAGATCCGTACCCGGAACCGCGGATCTGATTTTCGGAAACGCGGATCCCAAAAAAATTTGCGATTCCTGGTTTTTCGGATCCGTACGCCCGGATCCGCGATTCTGTACAGTGGATCCGCGGATCGTACGACGGATCGCTGTACGGAACCGCCGCGATTCCGGGACGGATCCGTACGGATTGCGAACGGTTCCGTACAGTGCCGTACGGATCTGACTAATGTAGGTCAGAAAAATGATTTTTTTTTTATTTGAAAAAAAAAAAAATTGTCTTTGGTTAGGTTAGTAGGTGAGTTAGTGCTGAGTTAGGGATAGGAGGAAAAAAACATAAGCTCTCTTTTACCTCCTTAGATATTTCTTAGATGCTCCCTCATAGTAATGTTAAATTCTTAAAGTAAAAGTGACATTCTCATTTATTTTTCATTTTCATCCTTTTACTTAAATTTTTAACATTACCATGAAATGACTCAGGATGTTTGAGAGTGGTTCCAACCTGATCGGACTTCATATGGAGAAAATAGAATTTCATATCCTCTTCAAAATTCAGCAGACTTAACAATTTTCAGGAATTCAGGATCAGTGGTATGGTGGCATGTCATTAGATTATATCATGTATGAGGGTATGTGATTAGCATTTAATCAAGAGCACCAAGCCCTATATGTACCCTAGTGTTGGTGGTGTTAATTGTTGAACTCCTTTGTCATGTCGTTAGCAAAAAATTACATTTCAATCAAGTCAAAATAATCGATCAAGCATGTTAATTTCTTTCTACCATATTTTAAGGCTTGCATTAGGGTTTGATCAAAATTGAGCAATTTTGACTAATGTCCCTAGATAATCGAGGTAGAGGCAAAGGCTAGATAAGAGGAGAAGAATCTAGATTATAGATGGTTGATGCATCTATTCTAAATGGTTGATGCTCAAATAATTAATCATTAATGTACGATGGATGTCATATCTATCTTGATTTATGTACAAATATGCATGCTTCCATATCTTCTACAATTAATTTGGTATTTTGGATATTTTTTTAATATAAATGCAAAAAAATAAAAATAAATATATATATATAGTGGACGCTTCCAAGACGCTTCGCTTCCTAGATTTTTTGGAAATAACGCTTCCGCGTCCCCGCTTCCAAAAAACGTCCCCACTTCGTCCCCGCTTCGTGCAACATTGCGCAGTCCCTTTCAAGAACTGTGTTTTCTACATTGGGGTTTAATGTATATTTGATTTCTGTGCAATAGAAGATCTCCAGTGATTGAGGCTTGCCTCTCACTTTGTAAATCTTTAAAGTAGCTACTGTTCTAAGCTATTTCAGATCTGATCTCTATTATAATAAAGTCATCTTCAGAAATTCTGTGTATTCTGCAGTTCTGTAGCTTATAAGTCAGATCTACACTTCTTCATGCATTATTTTGATGAAATCCCAAGGGGATCTGATAGAGGAGGCTGAGTAGTTTCCAGATCTGGTATGGATCTGATGTTTCAGCCATAGATCTGTCATAGATTTGAGTTTTCACTTACAGCAGCTGAATCTCCTGAAAACTAACGCTGTAATAGTCTGCAGTCTTTTTCTATGTGTTGCAGCAACTCATTTTGGGGGTTTTCCTTCATAGAAATGTCTGTTTTTCTCTGTATAATTCATATGAATCTTATTCTTGACCTTCATACTGACATTTCTGCATAAACTCAGCCAAGCCCTTCAGAAATTACGCTACCCAAGCTTCAGCACTTTTCTGCATAATTTAGGTCATGGGAAATCAGGGTTTTTCTTGACTAGTCGAGAAGGAGGAACTATTTAACATAGCAAAACGCCTTTGTTTGAGCTGAAATTCGGCATGTGAGTCCCTATTAACCTAATCTAACATATTCCAGAACCTTGACCCTTCATTTCACGCAAATTTTCTTATACACCTATTTTAATGCATATAAAGCTGCTTTTCCCCATCTTTCTGATGTTAAAAGCTGAGTAAAGAGTGTTGTTGTTCTTTCTATTGGTTGCTGAGTGTTCTCAGACATATTCTATGGTAGCTGAAGCCATCATACCTGAAGAATGCATTTTTCAGGCATGATTTGCTAAGTAAACCCTTTTGGGATATTACCTCTCAACAAGAGTCTATAGACAGAGTCTGAAAAGGGCCAGATAGCCTCTGGATCTCACCCTCTCTTTAGAGATGACATATCCAGTAAATGACCCTTCAGTCAATCTCTGGTTTAGATCAGATTGTTGATTGTTAATGTCTGAAGAGGAAATATCTCACTGATACCAGTTTGTGGGAGATTTGTTTAGTGCATCTAAACCCATTTGTTTCTGCTGAAATCCCACATATCAGTCCCACACAGCATACAAAAGAGGAACCAAGCATTGGTCTGCATTGTCTTTGCATATTTTTCCTTATACAGCGTTCCTATTAAGCAGCTGGCCAATATTCCTGAAAAAGGAATATTACAGTGGTATCAGAGCTCCTTTCTTGGCTCAGCCTGTGGCTTTCAAAGCCCAAGAAAGAAAGAGAACAATGATGGAGAGGATGAGACTACTTTCATCCATTTTCAGATCAAAAAAGGGCCTCTCCAAGGAGGTTCAACCAATGGAAGAAGAAGGATGCAGTGAAACTCCAAGAGGGTTTCAAAGCAGAAGAAGCTACAGTGAAATTCCTAGAGAATTTCAGGAAGATGAAGGAGTACCCGGTACTTCTTATGATGTGTGTGAGCATTCAGCCACACAATCTGATTTACAATGTTGTCACATCCCCACTTTCTTGCTGAGAGAAAGAGGAGAAGAAGAAGGAATGACGGAAAAAGAGACTCCCCCACTCTTTTTCCAGACCTTGAAGGATATTCAAGAAAATCTCAAGAAGGTTGAGGGGGTAGAGACTTGTATCAGCGCTGGCACAACCTTGGAGGAGCAGCCTTCATGTTCAATGGAGGAAGACTACACAGTTGCAGAAATTCTTGCTTCTACATTTCACCAAGGTATGGTCAAGAATTCATCTGTTTCCATTTCAGCCCATTGCATGGAGAGATATACATTTCTATGTGCTGCTGATCAAGAACAACAGAGTTGCACTGCGCTATCCAAGAGCAGTAAGGGAGGAATAAGATCTTCCCTTGGAGATATCAAAGGGGTTGCATTTCACAAGCCCTTGAGATGGAGAAGGTGCAAAAGCATAAGGATACCGAGAGAAGATGGGGAAGAGGGCCAATCTCATTCCTATCTATTGCAGAAGGTTGATGCACCTAAAGAGGTGATTGGATTGCGCAGTGGAAGCATGGAGGGTTTTCTCCATTCATGTATTCAGTCACCACTAGATGATGTCTCATTTCCTGGAGACATTGCACCAAGGAGGCCACTTGATCAGCAAAAGAAGGTGAATGCTTCACATGATGAGGCATTACCCATTGATTTCAGAGAAGTGGAGACCTTGGGAGGTCTTGATGCAGCGCTGAGAGTCTTGGGTAGGCTCAAGGAGGAGAGAAGCAGTCTCTCAACATCATCCACACCCACTCTCATTTCAGTTTATGCGTTGTGGGAGGAAAAGCGGGGGAAGGATAGCAGCCTTCCCACATCTACATTTGGCATGGGAGCTATGCATGCACATGACTCTTGGGAAGAGTTATTACAGTCTTCTCTCTTCTCTTTGAGAATGGAAGGAGGCTCATCTATGAGCTACTCCCATTGCATAAGCAAAACTTGTGGTAAGGGTGTTGATTATTTTGTTTTATCTCATGTATACATGCATCCCTTAACCTCATATGTGCAGGATGTTGCTCCAAGGAGGAGCATTCTTATTTTGAGGTTGCATGGTCTACTTGAGGCCATGACCAATGTTGATAACTACTCCCTAGGAGGACTTGGGGAGGAATTCTGTTTTGGAGGACATACTTACATTGCCTCATCCATCATACACTTCCTCCAAACTTATGAGGAGATTGGGGCAGCATGCAAGTGGTTGGAAGACCACATTTTTCAGCAGTCTCTATTGCAATTGAGGTCCAAACTGCGTTGGTTGCATATGAGGGATCATTTCCCTTCACATTTGTTGCATATGGCAGCCAACATGAATTCTATTCTTGCTCCCTATGTTGCTGATATTTCTATTTTTATGAGGAGCATATGTGGGAGAGGAGGAATGATACATTGGATGAATGTATCCATTGGGAATGCACTCTCCCATATTCAATTGAATTTCAAGAAGAGGAGGGAACATTTTGTGGCTGCTGCATGGTACATTGTATCATCTTCTACAAGGGGTCATGTATTGAGTTTGTATCATGAAGGGGAGCCTCTCACATGCGAGGAATTAGAGCAAGACATGTTTTGCTTGATCTCCATTCAGCCAACACTTATTTTCCTCTATCATTTCCAAGCTTTGAAGAAGCTTATTTCAGCAAGCAAGTGGTGGGATGGCCACTTATGGTATCATGACTTGAGGCAGCAAGATGATGGACAGCGCTGGTCTCAAGGGAGGGACTATTGTCACCATCCAGCACATCATATGGCACTTAGTCCACATGTCTTTTGGAGCACATGTGGTGAAGGTAAATTGTTCACTATATGCCTAAGAGGATGGGCAAGGAGGCTCACTGAAATCAATGAAGGAGATCATGAAGTTTCAAATTCCTTTTGGCTTCATGGTGACCACATTTTTGCAGCCCAAGATCCACAGCTCCACATCCATCAACAGTGGGAAGAGGGACAGTGTGAGTTGGGTATATTCATCCCTCATTTCTAGCCTTGTAGCCCCTACTCAGTGCACATCATGGGGTTTAATAACTGTTTCTATGAGCTATCAAGAATGGCTCCTTTTATTTGGATGATAGCATGGGTGTGGGAGACACTCATTGGGAAAAAATTTCCCCATGCTCTTCATCACTCCTACCTAATGAGTCCATGGAGCAACAAGAAAATTACCACTTGTAACTCCCATTTCTCATGATGTACACTTGCTATCTTGCACTTGGAGAAAGTCATTGGCGGGCAGATTCATTGCTTACCATTTTCAGCCATGGTGGGATCCATTGATGAGGCCACAAAAGGGGAAGGAGAAGTCTGGTTCTTCCTTGCAGTTGCTTGAGGACAAGCAACATTTGGGAGGGGGAGAGTGTAATGTTGCTAAATTAGCTTCAGCTAATTGGAACATTAATTTTTCCTTGTTTATTTTTGCATTTCATGATTGAGGAATAAAATGTAAAGGAGGACATGAAAAACTACTTAAATCAAAGAATAAATACATGCCCAATGTGAAAAGGGATAAATCTGGGCCTTTGTAATAAAATCCACTAGTGTGTGAAACAGGATTTAGACATTTGATTAGGTCAACAAGACCAAATCTCAGTTCTATCCAGATTCATTGAACCTCCTAGACAAATTGCGCAGTTCTAGAAGGAGGGCATCAATGTGAAAGGAGTTAAGTCCATTGAAGTGGTTTAGGGTTTGTGCACACCTTCAAGTTATAAAAAAGAGGAGAGGGCTCATGTAAAGGTTGTTGAAGTATTTTCGAAATAGAGGTTGCTTGAGCAACTCTAGCTCTCTTAGCTGTTTAGCCTAAGGGAAGAGGATTTCCTGTTTAAAAATCCTCCCTCATTCCTTGAGTAACTCTTGGAGGAGATTGTACTGTAATGAGCCACTATCAGGTTGAAGACCAAGCTCTGCTTGTATAGACAGCGCTGGCCCATTGAGGGTTTAGCTGCTTTGCAGGTTGCAGCAAGCGGTATCCTAGATCTGCAGAGATCTAGTGTTTTGGAGGAGTTCTCTCTCAAGGAGGGTGTCTTGTGACCACCCGGAAGAGGATCTCTCTCCCTTTTTGTATTCAGATTTGTACTCTATAGCATTTGCTTCATATTTCTAAAGCTACTGCGTAGTCCCTTTCAAGAACTGCGTTTTCTACATTGGGGTTTAATGTATATTTGATTTCTGTGCAATAGAAGATCTCCAGTGATTGAGGCTTGCCTCTCACTTTGTAAATCTTTAAAGTAGCTACTGTTCTAAGCTATTTCAGATCTGATCTCTATTATAATAAAGTAATCTTCAGAAATTCTGTGTATTCTGCAGTTTTGTAGCTTATAAGTCAGATCTACACTTCTTCATGCATTATTTTGATGAAATCCCAAGGGGATCTGATAGAGGAGGCTGAGTAGTTTCCAGATCTGGTATGGATCTGATGTTTCAGCCATAGATCTGTCATAGATCTGAGTTTTCACTTACAGCAGCTGAATCTCCTGAAAACTAACTCTGTAATAGTCTGCAGTCTTTTTCTATGTGTTGCAGCAACTCATTTTGGGGGTTTTCCTTCATAGAAATGTTTGTTTTTCTCTGTATAATTCATATGAATCTTATTTGACCTGCATACTGACATTTCTGCATAAACTCAGCCAAGCCCTTCAGAAATTACGCTATCCGAGCTTCAACACTTTTTTGCATAATTTAGGTCATGGGAAATCAGGGTTTTTCTTGACTAGTCGGGAAGGAGGAATTGTTTAACATAGCAAAACGCCTTTGTTTGAGCTGAAATTCGGCATGTGAGTCCCTATTAACCTAATCTAACATATTCCAGAACCTTGACCCTTCATTTTACACAGATTTTCTTATACACCTATTTTAGTGCATAAAAAGCTGCTTTTCCCCATCTTTTTTGATGTTAAAAGCTGAGTAAAGAGTGTTGTTGTTCTTTCTATTGGTTGTTGAGCATTCTCAGACATATTCTATGGTAGCTGAAGCCATCATACCTGAAGAATGCGTTTTTCAGGCATGATTTGCTAAGTAAACCCTTTTGGGATATTACCTCTCAACAAGAGTCTATAGACAGAGTCTGAAAAGGGCCAGATAGCCTCTGGATCTCACCCTCTCTTTAGAGGTGACATATCCAGTAAATGACCCTTCAGTCAATCTCTGGTTTAGATCAAATTGTTGATTGTTAATGTCTGAAGAGGAAATATCTCACTGATACCAGTTTGTGGGAGATCTGTTTAGTGCATCTAAACCCGTTTGTTTCTGCTGAAATCCCACATATCAGTCCCACACAGCATACAAAATAGGAACCAAGCATTGGTCTGCATTGTCTTTGCATATTTTTCCTTATACAGCGTTCCTATTAAGCAGCTGGGTAATATTTCTGAAAAAGGAACATTACACAATATCACCAAGATCTGTTGTCTTACACCGCAAGATCTCCTCTCTACAATGCACAGTCAACCGGTGGCTTCCCAAAGATAGTGTCTCTCTGGAAATGTGGAAAATGAACTCGATCTCTAACACCCGCAAACAAGTAATACTTAGGCAAATAAATTTCTCTTTGGAAATTTTAGAAATAACTACATAGTACAGACAATATGAAACTTTGAAACCCTTAGTCTTGACCTGTAGTAAAACCCTTGAACTTGGTTTTTTTTTTCCAAAAATTTGGCAAATAAACCCTTAGGCTAGCAAGGTCACCAGCTCTAATACCACAATAATATCTCAAACAGGATATTTCAACTAAATTTGTAGAAATTCGCTTAACCAAAGATTTTCCATAAAATTATCATTTATACCACAGAAGATTGCCATGTAAAATAAGGCAAACTAAGCATATGCAATAACAGGTCGAGCAGAAATGATCTCAGATATTATTATGTTAAATAGCGGAAAGAGTGTCCATGATAATATAGCTGAAGTATCTGAGATGGAAGATCTGATCTCTGAAACTAATCTGCTCTAATGCTGAAATCGGCCCTCCCAAAAACTGAACTTCTACACTCTCCCTCCAACAACAGCTGCCACTGAATCAACTAAAAATTAATGAAGCACCAATTGAGGATCTGAATGATCCTCACTCCAATATCCCTGAAGCTCCGTGAAACTCCTGAATGAAGTCTCCTCAAAGAGAGTTGGGTTTCCGTCCAACTCTTGACAACATATTCGAGGGTTTCCATCCTGGGCTCTGAAACCAGATTCGTACTTAACCCCCCGTCGTGTCCCGAATTGGGCAAATCGAACATGATTCGTGGAGATTCAAGTCCAACTGCCCCGATTCGATCGTATCCATACAAGACACGACAAGTCCCGATCGTGTCCTATACAGACACGATCGAATCCCTTTTCGTTTAATTCGAACAGCACGAAAAAACGTCCGAGGGGTTTTAAATTCGCGATTTTCTCCCTTGTTTCTCACAATTGCTAGTGTGTGAGTTGAGCAAGGAGCAAGGGAGCGTTTTTAAGGAGATTCGAGCAACCAGTAAGTGCATTGTCTCTCTATTTTTTTGCATTTGGTTTGCATGTGCATATGTTTTACAAATTTGGTCATTTTTGTTTATTTTTTACAGCATTCATGGCTCAATCAAGGGCAGCAACGCAGAGGCAAAGAAAGTGGAAGAATGTCTCCATTAGAGATGCCCCTCCTATCCCTGTTTCATCAGGGTCTGCAAGTATTCCATGATCCATCTATTGGAAGTGGGGTTGCAACAACAACTTCAAATGTTCAGGGAAAACAAACTCAAGACCCCAAATATCCATTGTGGAAATATGTGACAAGAGAGGCAGGGCCAGGCAGCAAGGTGAAGGGAGGAGGCAATGTTGCTTGGAAATGCAGTTTTTGCCACAGCGATTTCATGAGCACATATTACCGTGTGATAGCTCATTTGTTGGCTTTGCCAAGTTGTGGCATTTCAGCTTGCACACAGGTGCCATTAGCAGGTGGTAACAAGCATATCACATGGAAATTTTTTTATTAGGATCTTTAAAATAAGGGAAATCACATTTGATGAAAATCAAATGAGAAGACTGTGATTGGGTGATTGTGAATGACACCATCCAATCAAGTTTCATAGTATTACGTGCTGCTTACGTATACAATCTTCCAAACTCTAAATAAATACAATTCTTTTTCTATAAGCAATTGGATGAAAATTTGAGTATTCAATATTACTGATTCAAAAAGACAAGAAAATTATGTCCATAGACCCTAAAAACATAAAATCCATTTAGTTACAAATTGTTCAAAATGCGTACCTGTCAATTATGGAACAACACATGTTGTGTACAGAAAGATATGCGGTGGTGCTTACATCACCATATGCTAATGCCTCAAATATCACTGCACCATCAGCCCTGGACAATCTGTAGAAGCCAATTAGTCTTAGAGATTTCACTTATGCAGAATCCCTACACTCCATATAATAATAAAAAAAATTGCATATCACTTCTCAAGTAGGTATCTTTGCAAGCTCTTAAGGGAAGACATTTATGAGGAAAATTTGTAGATGTGTAGCAAGATTTAAGTGATAAAAACACTCTCAAGATTGGACAGACTGGAGAACACTTCACTGATCCAAGCATCTCCTTAATTCACATAAAAATCACTTCTTTGAGCTTTGGAAAGTAATCTCAGAATCTGAGCCATGATCTGGAAAAACTAGACATGCAGCTATCATAAGAGATCCTTACACAAGGAAATTATACTAGAGAATTAGGCCAAGCCTTACTATATCAAACAGACTTAATACAAGATGGGGACTACAAGCCACCAAGGACAAGTGGCTGAACAGATGCTAATCTGTTTGGAAAGTCCAAGGGTATTTCCATTATTGTGTGCTAGGTTGGATGGAAGTTCATCAGAGTCTGGCAATTAAATACAGGCTACAGAGAACAGGGGTGTACAATGGACTTTGGGCCATTTTTCACAAACAGGAGTCTATGAAGCTTATTTTATCCCATTTGGAGCTGTAAGGAGGAACAGGTTTGCTGGGAAAGCATCACAGAAAACTTCTCAATTATTTTTGCAGATCCTTTGAAGTCGAAAAGTGCAATTCAGTGAGAGAATCCAATGATCAGACAGCAATGCTGAGAAATTTGAAATACTATGCTAATCCAGCTGAAAGGTCTTTTGTTATTATGGAAAAGAAGATATAGATATTTGAGATACTTAAGTTTTAACAGTAACTCTTCCAAATTTAATCTAGAAGGGCAGCTTACAAGGCTGAATCAGCTAAGTGGTAGATAGAGTAGATAATTCTGAGATCAGGTATAGACTCATTAAATATAGGAGCTGAGGCTGATATGGCAACTCTCATATATGTTGGCCAAGGCGGCCAACATTAGAGCTTAGCCTACAACTGTAATATTAATTACTTGAATGTAAGTCAGTTGTTTTACATTGTAATATAAGAAGCATTTGCCAAATAAAAAAAGGAAAAGAAAAACGCAGATGAAATTAATCATGTGAATGATGGGCATTGCTTCATAGGAATCTCTTACCATGGGTGTAACATTTTTTTGGATTGACGGCCTGATGAACAATTTGTTCAGAATTACTTGTGCTCATTACACCCAAGGGTATAGCTATTACAATAATATGGTATGATCTAGAAAGATGTTTATTTTAATCAAGTACAGTAGTTATTTTATCTGAAAATATTAACCGCTCAATGGTGAAGAAAGATCAAATCAACACAAATCTATGTTTGACATATAGATGAATATGTAATATTCCAAATTGAAAATTTACGGTGATATAGAAAACATGCAGTAAATTAAACACACAAATTTTTACTTCAGCAACACAGATACAAGAAATATGCCCAGAACACCAAATTTTATTAATATAGTCGGCTGGAGTACAATATAAGATGGAAGATGTGCACCTAGAGTCCTGGACTTGTACAAGGCAAACTACAGGTCTCAAGTGAACAATAGAAAAATGGTACAGCTGTTGCAATAAGATGCTCCTCTGAATACTACGCTGTCCCTAGCTTCTACAACTGCTGGCTGACTTTGGCACTAGATTTGCCCCCTGAAATGTGCTCAGAAAATTCTAGGAATTTGGAAAGGTTATCCTTTCCCAAAACCCAGAAAAACACAAAAAGCTTTTCCCCAACTTCCAATCTTCAAAATTGGACCCTTCTCTGCTTCGCCCTTCTTCAAATTCGACATTTGTTGCTGTCGCTGCTCCTGAAGGTTTCTGCACTCCAAAACTCTAGCAAACCTCCAGAAATATACCTCCAATTAATCTTCCAGCACCTCAACCCAAAACACCTCTGGCCAATGCTACAACTGAATGCTGCCCTCCAATGACTGCGCACTTACTAGGTGAATGACGCAGTTTCAGAAAGAAGAATAGTAGGGACTGCGTGTAGCTGGTCTCCCAGGGACTGAAGCTGCTCCAGTACTCCTGAAATCCACCGATGACTCCTCCAATGGCTGCTCCGGAAGATTTCCTTCATAACCCAGCTCTTCCACAACAACTGACTTCCTCTACTGCGCAGTCTTGGCTCCTCTCTACGTCCCAGCAACTCCAGAAATGCGTGGGATTTATGATGTTGCATTTCCATATCACAAAAGACTGAAGAAACCCTTCATGAGTGACACTCGAAATCCACTGGAGAAGGCATAAGCTTCTCTCCTTGGGAAGCTCCTGTGCTAAGCAGCACAGTGGTTGGCTCAACAAAACAGCTAAGGAAATTCAAAAATCTGAATATGCAAATGATACCTAAGCCTTCTCCAACCCTTCCTTTTATAAGTTCTAGCGCAAAATCATCGGTCCTTTCATTCATTTCAATTTTCCCAAGGGAAATCGATTTGCTTTCTTCCCCAATATGCTACCCTTGTGGGTCCCATCTTCCACTAGCAACTTAATTTATTCTTTTTCTTCTTTACTTCCTATATTAGGTACTTCATATTATTTAAGTCAAAATTGGAAAAATGTATTTTCCAAACATTAGGAAAATTTAGGAAAGAACATTACAATCTTCCCCTCCTGGATGTTGCTTGACCCCAAGCAACTGCAAAACTGGAGCTTGTAAATTCTGCTCATTCTCCCATGTGGCATCCTCCTCCGACAAATCCTTCCACTTGACCAAATGCTCCCGAACCACCCTGTTCCTCAACCTCATCTCCCAGGTATGCCAATATCAGCTCTGGTGTCAAAACCAAATGCCCATCATCATCCAGTGGAGGCAACTTTGTTGTTGCTACTACCTGCTGCCCCAATGCCTTTTTCAAGCATGAGACGTGAAACACATTATGAATCCAGCTCTCTGAAGGCAGCTCCAACACATAAGCCACCTCACCAAATCGCCTCACCACCCGGTAAGGTCCATAAAATCGAGGCAGCAATTTTTCTGCACCCTTCTGCTTGAGTGAAGATTGCTTGTACAGCTGCAGGCGCAAATAACCATGTTTCCAACCTAAAACTATCTCTCCACCCTGTGCTTACCAACATATATCTTTTGTTGATTCTAGGCTACTTGCAAATTGTTCTTGAGAGCTCGGAGAATCTCCTGGCTCTCTTGGACCCAATCCTTGGCCCTTGGGGCCTTGCTGTCTCTAAAAATCATGTCAGAAAAAGTGAGTGCATCATATCCATAAAGAACTCGAAAAGGAGACATACCAATAGACATATGATACGTCGTGCTGTAGCAGAACTCCCCCAGATGCAGTCATTTGACCCACGCTCTCTGCTCCCCTGTCACATAATTGTGTAGGTATCCCTCCAACCACTTGTTCACAGTCTCTGTTTACCCATCGGTCTGGGGATGATAGCTAGTGTTGGGTGTGAGCTCAGTCCCCACCAAGCAGAACAGCCCCTGCCAAAAAGCTCCCATGAATCTATTGTCCCTGTCACTCACAATGGTCTTGGGAAGACCATGCAACCTGAATATCTCCCGAAAGAATAACTCAAGCAGAATATCTCCTAAAAATCTAGAAGAGATAGCAAAGAAATGGGAAAACTTGGTCAGTCTGTCCACTACCACATAAATACAGTCTCTTCCCTGCGTTGCTGGTAGGCCTGTGATGAAATCCATAGACACACTCTCCCACTTCCTCTGCGGAATAGGAAGTGGTTGCAACAACCTGGCTAGATGTGAGAACTCCACCTTGTTTCTCTAACACTCTACACATTCTCGCACATGGCTCAAAATATCTCCCTTGAGACCTCTCCAAGAGAATCTCTCCCGGACTACGCAGTAGGTCTTGAGGATACCCGAGTGCCTTGCTAGTGGAGAATCATGCGCAACATGCATGACCCTCTCCTTCAACTGAGATTCCGGAACCAAATAGATCTGATCCTTGTAATAGATCACATCATCCATCACTCGGAATCGGTCATCCCTGCATGCACCATCCGAAATCTCACATGTTTATCTGTCTTTGGAATACTCAACCAATATCTGAGCCTTCCAATCATGTGTGACATCCATTAGTGACAGCGTTGTTGGTCTGCGTGAGAGGGCATCAGCTACCTCGTTGTGTTTTCCCTTCACATACTCCATCTCAAAATCATAATCTTGAAGCTTACTCGCCCATTTTTGTTGTCGCTACTCCAATGACTGCTACTCAAGCAAGAAACGGAGACTGTTGTGATCCATCTTTACCTTGAATCGATTGCCCACAAGATATTATCTTAACTTTGCCAATGCATGCATCATTGCCAGCATCTCCTTATCATACACTGAATACAACCTCTCACGAGGCAACAACTTCCTACTCTCAAACGCAATGGGGTGGCCTCCCTACGTCAGCACTGCTCCAACAGCTTCACCTGAAGCATCACACTCCAGCACAAAGGGTCGTGTGAAATCCGGCAAGGCCAAAACCGGGCATCTGCTCATGACCCTCTTGAGTCTCTCAAATGTCTCCTCTATTGTCTGCGTCCACTGAAAAGCACCTTTCTTTGTCAAGTCTGTAAGGGGTATTGCCAGCTGTGAAAATTCCCTCACAAACCTCCTGTAATATGTGCAAATAACCAGAAAGCCTTTTAGCTCCGTCACATTCCTGGGTGTTGGCCTATCCAATATAGCCCAGATCTTCTCCTGATGTACTTTCACCCCATCTTCTCCTATCACATGCCCAAGGTACAACATCTCTCTTAGCCCAAATTCACATTTGGACATCTTCGCATACAACTGCTGCTCCTCAAGTATGCGTAGCACTTCCTCCAAGTGCTGAAGATGTTCCTCCCATGTCCGGTTGTAAATGAGTATATCATCAAAGTATACCAAGACAAAGTGCCTCAGCTGACCATGGAACACGTGGTTCATACAAGACTGGAAAGTAGCAGGAGCATTGGTTAGCCCAAAGGGCATCACCAGGAACTCAAAATGTCTATAGTGGCAGCGGAAAGCAGTCTTGGGAATGTCCTGCTACCTCACACGTATCTGGTGGTATCCCAAGCGTAAGTCTATCTTAGAGAAGTATTTGGCTCCTCTAATCTCATCCATCAGCTCATCTATGCGGGGAATGGGATACCTGTTCTTCAGAGCCTTCTTATTCAGCGCCTGGTAGTCAATGCACATACACAGTGCCCCATATTTCTTCTTCACCAACAGTACAGAAGAAGCAAAGGGACTAGAGCTAGGCCTGATGTGTCCCAATCTCAAAAACACATGTATGGCCCGCTCTATCTCGTGAGGTGGTGATGACTGCATTCACACCCTCCTCCAACTCAATGGTTTGTTCAAATCCTCGGTCTGGCGGTCTTGTAATGATCCATTAATATAAATAATGAAAATGCAATTTTCATTTAATTGTTATAAAGTAAAATAAATTAGTTAATATATATATATATATATATATATATATATATATATATATATATATATATATTAAAATGTAATATTTTAATGTGAATTTTAGATATTTATTAAAAGGTAATATTTTAATGTGAATCTTAGATATTTATTAAAAGTAATTTTTTAATGTGAATCCTAGATATTTATTAAAAGGTAATATTTTAATGTGAATCCAATCTATTTAACCATGAACTTGGAGGAGAAAAGGGGGGAGAAAAATTCTAAAAGGAAGGAGAACTTGGAGAAAAGGAGAGAAATCCTGAAGAGGAAGAAGGGAAAAATTCTGAAGAGGAGGAGAAGGAGAGGAATTCTGACAATAATACTGATGGAGAGTCTTGCTTGTTCTTGGAATTCTGGGCACGGAGGGCCAGAAGATCACCTTCTAGGTCTAGGGACCGTATAGGTAGATCCCAGATAGGCTGGGAGGTAGAGTCGGTTTGAGTGACTACTACAACAAAAATTGCTACAAACTACTACAAACGATTGCCAGGTATTCTACTGAAATCCTCTTTGAAATTCCAGTCATTCTACAAACTAGATGATAAATTAGATCTGTGCACTTTCATGAAATTGTAATAAACTCTTTGGTTAAATTGCATGGTTAAATTGTTTAATTGAGTACTACATATGGTTAAATTGTTGAAATCAAGGGCACTATAGGTGAGCTCCTTTTAAAGGCTGGGAGAGGGTGTTTTTGGAGGGAAACAACCTTTACTTTCCCTCCAAAACACCCAGGAAGCTTCCTAAACTACGTCGTGTGGGTTTGTCGCAGCCTTGGCAAGGAATAGGCCGGTTTGACCATAAACTGGTCGTTTTGTCCTAAACCGAACAGCTTCGTCCTAAACCGGTCGATTCTATCCTAAACCAGCCGGTTTGGGCCAGTTTTTGTGGATTTTGGGTGAAATAGGCCCTTAAACCGGGTTTTTTGTTCGGTTTGACCCAGTCGCCCAATGAACCGGCCGGTTCGATCGGTTTCTGGTTCAAGCCAGCCAATTCGATCGGTTTTTGGTTCAAGCCGACCAGTTTGACTAGTTTCCGGTGCAAGCCGACCGGTTTTTAAAATTACTACAGACCTAGCATTTTTAAAATTACTACGGACCTAGCATGCTCCTAGGATGGTCTTGACATTGTTTGATAAGCATGACTTGATCTAGAGTCCATATGATGATAGTCATCACCAGGATGAAAAGGGAGGGATTGTACTACCACTTGGATCCCCAACGCTTGAGAGGGAGTGTGTCGCGTCATCCTTATTTCCCCCTTGGAGATGACGCAAGTCACACAGAGCAAGGTTTTGACACATGGAGGGATTTTGAGGCATGACTTGAGGGCTTTCCCTCAAGGATTGAGTTGATTTTGGTGATGCGACATCCACCTTGCCCATTCCATGCATTTTTAGACGATTTATTGCCCAAAAAGGGCATGGCGTCATGCTAGAGGAGAGTTTCAACCCACATATGTGGGATTTTGTGGCTTATTTTTGTTATGTTGAGCTATTGGGTTGGCTTCTAACCCATTTTTTTCATGTATACTAAAAATCAAACTTGTCATAGGGGTTTTAGCCTAACTATTATGAGTGACAGACCTCACATAGATTGAGGATCACTCATTTGTATTTTTCATCATCACTCTTGGATTTCGGCCTCTTCTTGAGAGCTCAACTCAACCTTCTATAACTCGCTACTTGTGGAGATGAGATCTTCATGGTGCTATTGCTATTGGAGATTGGTTTTTGTCTTGGAGATGTCTTTTAGGGACTGAAAGAAGGTTATTTCCTGGATGAATTGTAAGATTTATTGCATATTTTTATCGTTTTTCAAGTAATTAATTATTGCAAGGGTTTGTCTTTGCTCCATGTCTAAATGCATATTATTTATGTAAAATTTTGGTTGATTATTGCATGTTAAATCTCTCCTTGAAATCCATAGGGGACTTCCTAGAGAGCTTCCCCTATTAAAAGGTAATTAGGATTTGTACGAGTGAAAACAAGAGGTTTTCCCCCTTACTCTAAGCATCTATCCATTATCTCTTGAATTAGCCCTAAGGAGTCCATCACCCAAGTAGGAATAGGCACTATCAACCTTTGTGTTGATCAAAAACTTCAAAAACTTTAATATTTTCCCCTTCTCTTATTTTCTAAGACTTTCAAGGCAAGTCGCTAGGGCATTTTTGTAGGGCTAAATTCAATTAGAGCTTTTGTTGGTGAACGTTGGAGGTAATTAGCCATGGTGATCCATTTAACTCAAAATCTAACCTTTTGCATGGTTAAATTTACCCCAAAAAGGCTCATGTCATCCTTCTCTAAGCATCTTGTGCCCTAGAAAACCCTAACCCTAGTCAAGGATTCAACTTGAGGCTTAATTTGAGGGCTTTTCTTACTCCTTTGTTGATTATCTCTTTTGTAAACCCTTTCCTTGTTGCTTGTATGCCTAGGAAACCCCTTTGTTGTTATATATCATGAAACCCTACCCCATATGTGTCATCTCTACGTTTGATGTATGATATGTTGCTACTTTTACAAGAAGAATTGTGTCTTTTTCCACTAAAAGGTATCTTCACCTAACACATATCTACGTCACCTTGAGCCATATAATCTAGAATAACCTTTTTGATCATTGGGAAGCCTCCCTTGTGGTTATCGAATGAGTGAGCTGAGCATGATATATGAGGCATCTGCTAGCCATTCTCTTGTGGAGAATACTGAAAATCATCCTTGGACCATTGTCTGCATTGGGAACATCGAAAAAATATCATCTAGTTTCCCCTAAGTGAGGAATCTTCTTTCCTATTTTTAAGGTTCCTCTCTTGTAATTAAAAGCTTTACCTTTGGCCTAATCTTAGAAGAATTGTATGAGCCATTGATTTAAGCTATTCTTGTAATTGACTCTCTCTTGAAGTTTCACCTTGTCCTTGGATCATTGGAGGATGTTTTCACGTTACGTGATTCACTCGTGCCTTATCCCTGGTTTCAGTGTGTGGTAGACAAGGAGGTTTGACTAGTGTATAGTGGAGATTTTTTCATGTTTATTATTGCATGCAACTATTACTAGACAGGAGGATCGATATACTTGAAGTGGATTATACTTATCCATTCCATCCCTCATTCTTTTTCCTATATATTTTACTATTGAAGGAGAAGAGAGGGTCAACTTTCTTATGTGAAACCTTGGGCATTCATGTTTGTGCTTTTTTTCTTTCACTTCTACTTTGTTTATTGCCCTTAGAGAGATTGAGAGTAACTGCTAACAAGGAGGTACCTATGGTGATGGATTTTTTTTGCTGGATCATGATTAGTACAGTCCCATTTCACAGAGCTGGTCTATACCTTGGAGCATCGTTGTCCAAACTTTTCAGTATTGTGTTCAATCTACAATTTTTTATGATAAAAATACACAGTTTCATTGACGACTACTAAAAATATTGTGTGAGAAACATCTATCTTCTTATTGTGAAAATTTCAATCCTGAAATACTACTACAGTGATAGATTTATTTCTCCCACTTATTCTTCCAATAAGTTATTTACAGAATTCTTCCAGTAAATTTTGAAATAAACACTACTGCAGTAATCACTCAAGTATAAGCAGAGAACAGAACAGTAAAAAATACAAGCATAAGAATCAATCACATAGACAGTTATTTTTGGACAATTGTCCCCAGAAAAACCCAATGTGGGAAAACCAATGCAGCAGATGAGGGTTTATATATTAATCTTCAGCAGTGAAATATTTACAAGGAAAGTTTGGCAGAAATAACTGAGAAAACTTCTCGAGATACACCTAAGATAATTCTTCTTCAGTCCTCCGAAGAATTTCTGGCACATGAGGGGTTCACTGGCCCTCCTTGCGTCACTCTGCGTACCTCTCTACACAGAGCCAACATAAGCTTGCATCACTACTACGCGAGGCCTCTGCACTGCTCCTAAGTGCTACCCTTTTTCTTCCCTGCTTCCTCCTTCCCTCGTGCACTAACATTGTTGAAAGAAAGAAAGAATTTTTAATGTCCACGAGGCTAAAAATAGCCTATGGGACAGATTGCTTCTCTATCTGACTCTTGTATTCGGCCCTTTTCCTGTGAAGTTTTACAATGACCACTCCCAACTTATCGACAAACTCTTCGTTGAATAGCTTATCCCAAGAATTCGCTGCCAGAATACCTGCATAGTTGATGCCCTTTGCTTCCTCCGCCCTTGCAAATGTCCCTCTGAACTCGAATTCTATTCCTTCAGAATCGACTTCCCCTGGGTTACTGAACGCTTGCCCGGCTTACTTTCCAAATGACCCTGAAGCCTTCCTTTATAATATTCTCATTAAAGAATCAACGGCCCAGATTAAAAGTTTAAACAATGGCTAAGATTAAAACTTGACTTGATCTTCGTTCTCTAGAAGATTCACAGTATGTTTTATTTATACCCTTTAATTATTCAATTTTCCTAAGTTTAGACTTAGGGTCTCCATTAAAATAATTAATTATTTTAATAAAACATGAACCGAGTGAAATTTCCACAAACGGTTTCTGGGTTCTCTGGAATACTGGTGTCTAAGCCACCTACCCAAATTTGAGACTTACATCACTTTTAGATGCTACAAAAATCAACACTCCCTCTTAGCGAGGAAAGTGTTCTAGCAATTTTCCTGTTGCATACTGCTCTGACCCTGAAGCATCCTCTGTGTTGTTGATGCTTACCTGTTGCTGCCCCTCATCTGCTGCGTCGCTGCCTTCTATACTGCTGCCCATGACACTACCAATGTCACTGCCTCATCTGTACTGCAGCTCCCTCTCAATTCTGCATCAGTCCATTTCTGATATTGAAATGGATTCTTGATCATCCCCATCTTCTCTCTGAATTAGACAAACTTTGTCTTTCCTAGAGCTTTAGTGAGGATGTCTGCCACCTGTTCTCCTGTCGGAGTGTACTACAATTGTACAGCTCCCCGCTGGACACAGTCTCTGATGAAATGAAACCTGATGTCAATGTGCTTTGACCGATCATGAAACACAGGATTTTCAGAGAGCTTGATGCAACTCTGATTATCACATAGAATGTTGGTCGCTTCCATCATTTCCTTGAGTAGATTCACAAGCAGCTTCCTAAGCCATATGGCCTTGCACGAAGCAGTGCTTGTAGCCATATATTCTGCCTCAACTGAGCTCAGAGCCGCGGACTTATGTTTCCTGCTGCACCAGGAGTTCATTCCTTGTCCAACATTGAAACAGTACCCATTGGTACTTTTCTGATCTACTGGGCTCCCAGCCCAATCTGCGTCAGTGAACCCACCCAATCTGATGTCATTGCCTCGAGTGTATCTCAATCCAAGCTCGATTGTTCCCTACAAATATCTGAGAACATGCTTGGCTACTGCCCAATGTGCCCTCCTTGGTTCCACCATGAATTCACTGAGGGTTTTGACGGCATAACAGATGTCTGGCATAGTGTTGACCAGATACATCAGGGACCCTATGAGCTGCCTATACAAGGTAGGATCAACCTCATCATCTTTGAAAGTATGATCTTCTTCCAATTGGTGATCATTGATGTAGCCATGGGTCTACAGTCCTCCATCTTGAACCTCTTCAAGATTTTTGTAGCATATCTCCCTTAACCAAGGAAGATCTCATCCTTCTACTGCCAAACTTCCAACCCCAGAAAATAATGCATCAGCGTCGGATCCTTCATGCCGAATTCTGCAGCTAAATTCTCCTTACAGTCCTTGATGAGCCTAGATGATCCTGTTAGGAATAGATCATCTACGTATAACACCAGTATCAGGGCCTCAACCCTTACTCTCAGATAGTAGAGATTGGGATCTGCGTCACTCTTGACGAATCCCATCTTCTGCAAGTAGCTATCAATTCGACCATACCAAGCTCTAGGGGCTTGCTTAAGTCCATACAAGGCTTCCTTAAGCCTACACACATGAGTCTTCTGCTCATGCGTCTCAAAATCCTCTAGTTGTTCAATATATACTTCTTCTATCACCCCATTCAAGAACACAGTCTTGATGTCCATTTAGTAAATCTCCCATCTCATCTGCGCAGCAAGGGATATCACGGATCTAATAGAATTTTATTTGGCGACTAGGGAGAAGGTCTCTTCATAGTCTATCCCTTCCTTCTGAGCATACCCCTTTGCCACAAACCTGGTTTTGAATTTTTCTATGCTGCCATATGCATCATATTTGATCTTGTAAATCCATCTCGAAACCACAATGGATTTGTTCCGAGGCCTAGGAACCACCTCCTAGACATCATTTGTCATGATGGAATTGTACTCTTCCACCATTGCATCGACCCATACTTGATGCTGAGCTACCTCCTGAAAACTAGAGGGTTCCCCAACCTGGGCTACCAAGACTTGGTACCTGCCTGGTTGCTTACGCTACCTCTTCTCATTTCTGGGGACCCCGACAAACTCCTCGGCATCCTTCAAAATTTGTTATAATTCCCTGCTCGTCCTACCACTGGTAGTGGGTGACTCTACCTGCTCCCCCTCCTGCAAATCTTCTGGAGATGAATCCCTTCGATCTTTTTGCCTTGGAGAAGCACTCGAGCTAACCTCAGCTGGTCGTAGTGGTTGGACCAGTGGGTCATCTTCAGACTGTGTTGCTGAAGGCATCTCTTGGGATTTTCTGAAAGATCTTTCCTCCATCAACTTTACATCCCGCCACACTACAACCTTCCTACTGCCAAGAATGTAGATTCTGTAAGCCTTAGAATTTTCATTGTATCCCACCAAATACCCCTTTTCAGTAGTCATATCCAATTTCTTCCTCTTTTCTTCGGGTACATGGCAGTATGCCACACTACCAAAGATCCTAAAGTGACTTACTTTTGGCTTCCTGCCAGTAAAGACACTTTCTGGAGTGATCTTACCCAATTCATTATGAGGAACCCTGTTCTGAACATATACAGTTGTATTACAAGCTTCAGCCCATAGGAATTTAGGCATGTCTTGATCATACAGCATTGCCCTTGCAGCATCAACAATAGTTCTATTCTTCCTTTCTGCGATTCCACTTTGCTCCGGATTATATGGAGCAGTCCACTCCCTTCTGATGCCTTCCCTTGCGCAGAACTCTGTGAAGTATTTATCTATGTATTATCCACCACTGTCTAATCGCAGTGTCTCTATCCGCTTTCCTGTCAGATTCTCAACCAGAGCCTTAAACTCCTTGAATCAATCAAAGACTTCGTCCTTGGTCTTTAGAAAGTAGATCCAAGTCTTCTCGGAGTGCCCATCAATAAATGTGACGAAATATTTGGCGCCAATGAGAGCTCTAGTGGACATTGGTCTGCAGATGTCAGAGTGTATTAATCCCAACACACTCTTAGCCCTATTGTTGCTTCTGGGGTACGCTGCCTTGGCATATTTCCCCAATACGCACCCTCTACAGATGTCATCTCGCTTGCTGCTAAGTTCTGGAACTCCTGTGACGGTCTTCTTGAGAATTCTCAAAGCCCCATGGTGTAAGTGCCCCATTCTCTTGTGCCATAGTTCATTTAAATCCTTCTCATCATTGTTGCCTATCAGCGCCATTGGGGATTCGAGCTGCAACTTATATAGTTTATTGCTCCTAACTCCGATTTGTGCCTTCTTCTTCCAACTCAAGTGTTTGACGTATACTCTTTTGCCAATGAAGTAAACACCATAGCCTTTGTTTTGAAGCTGAGACACAGAGAGTAAGTTCATCCCCAAACCAGGCATGCAGCACATTAGTGGCTTGAAGCTTATTACCAGCTTCGTTTTGAAACACTACGGTTCCTCTTCCCACAGGGGTGCATTTCGCCTTATTGCCCATGGTGATTTGAATGTTCATCTGCTCTTCTCGGTAGCTGGAGAAACATTCTCGTACCCCCGTCATGTATCCAGAAGCTCCACTATCAATATACCAGATCTCTAGAGAAGCAGAGCTTGACACACAAGCAAATTCTTCTTCCAATCTGGATGCCAGTACAGATATGTCGTGATCCATTTGTTCTTTCATGCCTTCCCTTTTCTCTGGAGAGTTGCGTGAACCCTTCCGAGTTGTTGCTGTAGCAAAGTCTTGTCTTTGTTCCATTGCAGGTTCTCCACTCATGTTACTCATCTTAGGCTCTAATACCATGTGAAAATTTCAATCATGAAATACTACTGCAGTGCTAGATTTATTTCTCCTACTTATTCTTCCAATAAGTTATTTACATAATTCTTCCAATAAATTTTGAAATAAACACTACTGCAGTAATCACTCAAGTATATGCAGAGAACATAACAGTAAAAAAATACAAGCATAAGAATCAATCACATAGAAAGTTATTTTTGGACAACTGTCCCGGGAAAAACCCAATGTGAGAAAACCGGTGCAGCAGATGAGGGTTTATATATTAATCTTCAGCAGTGAAATCTTTACAAAGAAAGTCTGGCAGAAATAACTGAGAAAACTTTTCGAGATACACCTGAGATAATTCTTCTTCAATCTTCCGAAGAATTTCTAACACCCGAGGGGTTCACTGGCCCTCCCTGCATCACTATGCGTACCTCTTGCATACCTCTTGTTGATTTTTCTACCATTGGAAAGTGTTCCAAGTCTCAAATTTTGTGAGGAGTCTTGGACATCAGTATTCCAAAGAACCCAGAAATCGTTTGTGGAAATTCCACTCGGTTCGTGTTTTATTAAAATAATTAATTATTTTAATGAGGACCCTAAGTCTAAACTTAGGGAAATTAAATAATTAAAGGGTACTAATAAAACAGAGTGAGAATCTTCTAGAGAATGAAGATCAAGTCATGTTTTAATTTTAGCCATTGATTAGAGATCTAATCTAAGCCGTTGATTCATCAACGAGAAGATTATAAGAGAAGGCTTGAGGTTCATTTGGAAAGCAAGCCGAGCACACACCCAGTACCCGAAGGAAATCGATTCTGAAGGAATAGAATTCGATTTCAGAGGGAGAGTTGCAAGGTTGAGTTGCAGAGGCAGAAGAAGGAAGGGGAAGTCAACGGTGACAGAGCAGGGCAAGAGGAGGGCACAGAGGGCCACAGAGGCCAACGCTGAGCAGCAACGTTGAGTGCCCACGCAGAGTGACGCAGTCCAGCCTAGGGACTGCGCAGAGGATCACGCAGAGTGACGCTGAGGAAGCTAGGGTGTCTTCCAGGTGTCAGAAACTCTCCAACAGGATTTGGAGAATTTATCTCAGGTGTATTCTTAAGAAATCTGCTCGTCTACTTATTGTAAAAGATAGCCATTGTTAAAGAATAATACAAACCCTCATCTTCTGCACCAGTTTTCCCGCATTGGGTTTTTCCGGGGACAATTGTCCAAAAATAACTGTGTACATGTGATTGTTTATATTGCGTTATATGTGTTATGTTATATTCTCTGCTTATAGTTAAGTGATTACTGCAGTTGTATTTATTTCAGAATTTACTGAAAGAAAATCGTAAATAACTTATCATAAATAAGTAGGCGAAATAAATCTATCACTGTAGTAGTATTTTAGATTTGAATTTTTCACACCTCTCTGTGCATAGTCAGCGTAAGCCCGCATCACTACTGCGTGAGGCCTCTGCGCTGCTCCTAAGTGCTGCCTTTCTGCTTCCCTGCTTCCTCCTTTCCTCTTGCACTGACACTATTGATGCCCTCTGCTTCCTTCGCCCTTGAAAATCTCTCTCTGAAATCGAATTCTACTCCTTCATAATCGACTTCCCTCGGGTTACTGAACGCTTGCCAGGCTTACTTTCCAAATGACCCTCAAGCCTTCTTTTATAATCTTCTCATTGAAGAATCAACAGCCCAGATTAGAAGTTGAATCAATGGCTAAGGTTAAAACTTGACTTGATCTTCGTTCTCTAGAATATTCACACTCTGTTTTATTAATATCCATTAATTATTTAATTTCCCTAAGTTTAGACTTAGGGTCTCCATTAAAATAATTAATTATTTTAATAAAACATGAACCGAGTGAAATTTCCACAAACGATTTCTGGGTTCTTTGGAATACTGGTGTCTAAGCCTCCTCCCCAAATTTGAGACTTAGATCACTTTCCGATGCTACAAAAATCAACACTTATGTTTTCACTTGTCTTTAATCTCGATCTCAATAGGGTTCGAGTGATAGGCTTTGGATTGTCTTCCACCATATTCACTTTCTCTTCTATCTATTTTTTTTATTCCATTTAAAGGAAATGGTTTACTGCTTCTTAGCTCTTGATTTCTCACTTAAAATAGATTTTTACATCAAAACAATGGATAACATGCATCTCAAGCACATTTAAGTAGGTATTTAGGTTTTTTTCATTTTGTTTTAGATAAATTAAAACAAGACAAGCTGGCCGTAATTTTGATTTTAATGCAGAAAGAGAAAAACTTCCTTTTTCTCAATTTCCATGCATTAAAAAAACAAAAAAACTCAAAAAAAACAAAACAGTAGCACTTAATTCATAAAGACATTCATAATTCCTCACTGTAAGTTTATTATTTTTGTTTTGCATATTTAAAAAAGCGTGTTTTTCATGAAGTTACCTTGGGTTGCGTACCCAGCTTCACATTGATTTATTTGCTTAGATTTCCACACCATTTTCAGCCTCAAAACAGTCAGTTACAGTTTGCTGTAAACTCTGTTTTGTAGCCTTATCAATGTGCTTTTCATAGCATAAATTGCATTAGATTTATCGTCAAAATCATTGGTAAAGGTTGCATCGTTTTCCATGTGAATTTTCAGTCTTCCAATCACTTATTGCTGTTTTTTCCATCTTTATGCACAGATTTTGTTATAGCAGCAAATTGTAGGTTTGATTTAAGTATCGCTAATTGTTTATTGCATTGTAGTTGACTCCTAAAACCATCTAGAGATTCCCCCCTGTTGTTAGCAATTACTAACCCAAAGTACAGGGAAAGAGTATGTGGTGACAGTGTACTATTTACAGTTACCTTGGAACTGGACAGTTTCAAGTGATAACAGGCTTAAAATGAAATCCAATTAAAACTAGTTGAGTAAAATAAGAAGTGTCAAGGGCATCCAAATGGACAAGAAATGAAAGCCGAAAAAATGAAGTTTGAGAAAACTGCAAGTTGTACTTGAAACTTTGAAAGCTGATAGTTTTAACAATGCCAAATTGGAATGGTAAAAGATAAAAAGTGTTTGCAGACATTACTCAGAACCACCAACATCTTGACTGCAGAAAAGTCCACCAAAACCCAAGGATGCTGCCTTCCGAAGCACTTCAACTGGAAAATATTCCCGCTGATCCCATTCAGATGCAAAAGGCACAAATTCACGCTTGGAAAAATCCTGCAAGAGACGATGTACATTGTATGTGTCTATGATAAAGAACAATCATCGAAATACAAAAGTTCTAGAAATGTGAACTTGGCATTTGAATTTTCAAATTTCAAAATTATAAAAGATTATATTAGAAAGACTTTGTGCATTTGGGAAAAACACAATCTTTGCCCAGTGTCTCGGAATCACCTTACTGAGTCTTAGTATGCTGTGTAGAGTGCAATGAACCATTTTGTTGATTCATATTTACAGTAACAGAGTTCTATAGAACTAACACATGATTTTCTCCCTACACATGAATGCATAAATAATTTACCCCATCATAAAATCCAACGACTGCAGCAGCCTTAAGAGCTATTATTTCATTAAATGGTTCCCCCTCAAATCCATTTACACCATCTCAGCGAAGTTTCAAGCTTATCTCAGAACAAAATTTTCAGGACATTCATTACAGCCCAGATTCTGTACAAATAAAATGTATCATAAATCCCTAAGTGACCAGAGTTGACGGAAACATTCTGAGCAGCAGTTTGGCTAGGCTTGTAGACAATTTGACCAGTTTTGACCTGTGTTTTGTTGTTGTTCAGTTTGACTTTATTTTGACCGAAAAGAACAGATTGTATCTTTTGTTGAATTGGATAATTTCTCTCAAAAAAGGTTGTTGGGTTTTTCCCTAGAAGAGGGTTTTCCTAGGGTAAATTTTGTGTGTTTCTTCAATCTTGTGTTTGGTTGTCTCTTCATGATCCTTCTATGTGTAATTGCTTAATGAAAAATGTGACACGAGAAGAATTGTCTAAAGGATCATTAGAAGTAATTATTAGATTAGAAAGTCTTGAAAAATCAGCATGGTATCAAAGCTATGGTGAAAGAACAACCTTGATAAAGTTCAAGTTTTGTAACCGTAGACTAGCAAGAAGAGGATAGGTCAACAATGTCTCTTGACCACGACAAAGAGACACTGAAATTATGTTTGAGGCCAAAGAAGGATAAATTCTACAACAAGAGGCCGAGAAGGCCTCAAGGCTGGTTGCAGGGGGGCGAGATGCGTAAGGAATGACCTTAGAAGGGCCTGTTGATCACGAGAGTGGCACCTGATGATGATGTGAAGACTCCATTCCCAAGGATGAACCAGAGAACACTTGTACCATCAGATATCATCAGTTCAACGGAGTTTTTAAACTCTACTTCTACTTCTTATCATTTTCTCTTGTACCCAGATTCCATGCCTTATGGGGAATTGTAATAAGTGATGCTAGTAATGATGAGTTTTGAGTCGGTATTGAGTTTGTAACAGGCCTAGGTAGTCTGGGACCTTTCCAACAAGTGAGTATTACTCTGGGAGGTTTTTTTCACTCGGTTAATTATCATCTCCCTATCAAGACTTAATAATTAATTGAGTTTTTTCCTCCAATTTTACCCCAAAACTGGTGAGGCCTTGGGTGAGTCCTAGTGTCTAAAGTCAATGTATATTACCATACTAGATCACAGAAAAAATTTTGTGGAATTTGATTACGTCTAGGTAGTCATTTTTTAATTTTTTAGATTTTCTGCAAGTCGAAAATTGCAATAAAAATTGTAATTGAATTGTAATAAGTGTTGTCTAGAGAAGTTGTATGGGGTATGAGTAATCAAAATTACACTTCTCACCCTCAACTTTCTACTATGACACATTTTGAGGGGTTAAAAATGTGTTTTGAACCCTCAAAACCCACTTTTCCTAAGTTTAGTGGAAAATCTAGTAATTAATTAATCTAGAAATTAAATAAATAGAGAAAAATAAATATCCACACATGTTAAATGTTGTGGAAATGAGGTGGAAAATTATGGATGAGTTAAAGTGAAGTCCCAAGGTGATGTGGACTCCCAAAATCAAGGAAATGACATGTGCTCAAATAAAATCGAATTTCTGGCATTAAATGAGAGTTGCTTACTTGGAAATTCGAATTTGTGAAGTTAATGCACGTTTGAGAAGATTTGGGAAAATATTTGGTGGAAATTTTTGTGGAAAATTGTCTCCACATGGGTTACCACCCATATACACTTGTCATTTCATCATAAAATTCGAATTTGGCATAGAAGGGAAGAAGAAAATGATGTCCCCTTGCCAGAATTCGATTTTTACACTTAGCATTGGAGCTCCACTTATCAAATTCGAATTTGCCTTGTGATCTCTTCCCTCTCACCACTTGGCATTTGGTTCTTCATTGGGATTTGCTCCCATTCTCTTATATAAGTGAGCATTGGGCTCTCATTTGTATCATGTAATACGAGTTATTGGGCTTAAGGAGACGCTACAGAATTGTATTCACTACTTGCAATATAATACAACAGTGTTTGGGGTAACATGTGATGGTTTTCTTCTCCTTGCATATGTGGTAAATTCTTGACTTCTTGTTATGTTTCTATTTATTTCTTCATGTTATTGTTTTTTTCATGCTTGTTCAAGTTATGTTAGTATGTAACTATCTCATATTAACATAAGAATTACTTAACTTCTCTAGGAAAAGAAATCTTCTAATTGATGTCAAATATATCTTTAGGAACTCTTTCCATTGCACTTATTTAATTTTATGTGGATCTAATGAGTTGTGGTGAAGTTTTTGTAGAGTTATCATTCTTTGGTCAAACATTCAAGCGTGAGGAGAAGTTCTTGGAGGAACCAACCCATTCTTGAAAATATTCAAGGAGAACCCGCATGCGTTTAATTCTAAAGTCTCATCTATTTCGATTTGTTTTGCAGGCGTGCTTTTAAGTTTTAGGTTCTTATTTCTTGCATCAAAATTATATAAAAAAAAAAAAAAATTCACATAGTGCACTTCATTTATCAATATCTGGCTATTTCAAAGAGCTAAATCATGGCTAGTCAAAGAGGAGAGTTTGCTCATATTCTTTGGCCTAGCCTCTTGTAAATTATTTTGTTAATATACTTTGTGATTTCTTGAGCTAACATTTGTTATTGTAGATTTGCTCTAACTTGTTGTCTTGCAGCTACTTGAGGGTTTCATCTTCAGAAAACTACTTACAAAATTCCATGCAGGACCTTGGGGCTCCAACTTCTAGATTATTTCTCTCTCTTGGCCGTGGAACTCAAAGAGGCTTTGCCTCTCTTTTTCTTCCTTGAAAAATCTGCATTTGTTGAGCTTTTGTAGGCCTCAAATTGCAGAAATTTTTAGCAAGAAAAGCTCTATGGCTCAAGTCTAAATTATAAAGAGTTTCCTTGGATTTTAGAGAAGACTTCATAGTTTTCTCCTTCTTGTAACAACTAATAAATTTTTTGGTTTTGGGAGCGTGGGTTTTACCCATTGATATCCCTATCTCTCCATCTTTTGGAGAGGATCGGTGTTGTGATTTTGTTGGTTTATTTCATTTTGCATGCATAATATCTAATTGAGAAATTAACACTACATGCATTACACTCATTTTGCATACACTTTAATTTAATTTGCTACAAGTTTCAAGTCTTTTCACTTTCATGGCAAGTTCAAACTTTGGCATGCATGCACTTTTAACTTGAATCTAATTTGCCATAAATCTTGTTCCAAGTCTACTTATGTTTCACCTTTAATTACATCTTACATGCATCAAGTATTTGGGAAAGATTTCTCCATAAAATAACATTCTATTTCATGTCAAGCAAGTACATTTCAAGTTAAATTTAATTTTCATGTTTGGTTAATTCACTTACATGCCCCAAGCAACCACTAAAATTTTACCTCCAACATAAGTTAGTCGAATAGACATTTTGGAGACCCTCTACTCCTCTATTGACTCCTCACTTTGAGATCCATATCTTTAGGCGAGGGTGAGGTCTGAGGATTGAAGAGTTGAATTGTAACCTTACTTTAGAACTAATTAATAAAATAAACCAAAACCATTTTTCATTACATTTACCTTACTTGCAAGTTCTAAATTTTTTCTTTCTTGCTGGTTTAGAGTCTCACATGCAACATCATTTCCTATTTTCAAGAAGCATTTCCTTTCATGCAAGTATTGTAATCTGTTTTGCAACAAGTTTAGTTTAATTTTCTTGTACTTGGAACATTGTCTACTTTAGCAAACTCTCTTTCATGTTTAATGATCATCATGTTCATTAATGGTTAATGAGTCTCATTTTCTTTTCAGGTACTCTTATTTCACGCTGCGAGGCTAATTGCATGTTGTTATCTTGGTCTAACATTTGAGTTTTTATATCATCTCATTTACATTTTCCAAAATAGATTACTAATTTTTTGTATTTTGGCAAGATATCTTCACATGTTTTGATTCACCAATTTATATATCTTAAAAGCATTCTTGTATCTTGCATTTATAATATCTTGTGCGAACAGTGTCTTGTTTCACTTTTCAAGATTACTTTTGTTTTCCATTTGAAAACAATTCACTTCATTCAAGCAAATACAATTTCATTTTAAGAGCAATACTCGTAAAACACTTGTTTCTCATATGTTCCATGCTTATCTTATGTATTGATGGTTATTGCTCATATCACTCTCTTGCTTATAAATCTAAAGAAGTAATTTATTTAAGTCTAAAAACTCTCCTAGAAAACTCACATCTTTAACTTAGTTTTTCTTTAGGGACCACCCCCCACAGCTAACCTAGCAGATAGCTTAAACAGAGAGAGTCGAGATTAGTGTGTCAGCCCTTTCTCTGAGTTCCTTGCCACCAACCACACCTTGTGGGGTTAAAGGCTTTTCTCACTAACTGAAGGTAAGTGTAGGCGGCAAGCAATAACAGGGCCGAAAGGCCTCAGTGTGACTGTAATAGAGGCTGAGAAGCCTCAGGAGGTGGCCAAAAGGGGTCCGAAGTACCTTAGACAGTGAGAAGGCCAACAAAATCATCTTGAGGCAGATCCAAAGTTATTTAAGGCTTGTTTGGAGGACAAATTCAGACTTATCTAGACCTGGTTGAAGACTTGCTCTAGCTTCAGATTTGAAGGATTGATTAAAAGTTAATTTTTTAACACTTTACTCCATGTCTGAGCTTTGTTGACTTAGATTTTCTTGACTCTATTTATGCCCTAGATTAGAGTCGAACGGCCTCAACCTTAGGTATAGGAGGGTTGAACTTAGGAGTTGGGAAAACTAGGTCGCAAATCAAGAGGCCTCAAACCCTAGACATACAAGACGGTGACTTCTCTTATTTGAAGAGGAGAAGCTTGGATGTTTGGCTTTAGACATTAGTTGATTAAGAACCCTGAAGACTCTTGTTCTAGAAAAGGTTTTATTGTATCCTTGAAGAAAAATCGATATTAAGGCCAATTCAGGTCAGGGTTAAGAATCATAAACTGAATAGCAAGGTTAAGGAAATTGTTGAGCGTGTATTTGTAACACTAACCTCAACTCAAGAATGTCTGACTAGATCTAGCTATGGAAGATTGGTGAATCTCGAACAAAATATTGTAATTAGCACCAAGGAAAACCAACAATATATAAATTGATATTGATCAAAAGATGAAGTTCCTGTAAAGAAGGACAGCTTGTATGACCACAATGTATTCATAATGATCAATGGACAAAAGATTTGAAGTTGCTGCGAAAGTTTCTCCAGAATCTTTAGTTCCTAATTCTTAAATTGGCATGAATCTTGAAGGATTAAACAGTGAAGAAGAAGTCGAGATCCTCATCAATTTTGGAAACCAAAATCCTCTTATAAAGGCCGAGTCATTTTCAGAAGTGAAGGAAAAATTGTGGCTACAATGATTTTGAAGAGGCCGAGCTACTTGAAGGCTCGAGAGCAATAATCTAAGATCTAATAAATATTTTGTTTTGTGCGGAAACCTCTAACTATGTGAACGAAACCTATGGACAAAATTTGTAGATGACTCCACTGTAAGAGAATTTTGGACCATGTTTGTCCCACTTGGAGATTGTTGATGGAGTGAGTTCCCTTGGAAGATTCTATAGACAACACTGGAATGCAATATTCTTTGAAGACACCTTACTTCCATAAAGTATTCCTTGGAGATTTGTAAATATGGCTCGAACTGCAATATTTTGTCCTTGATGAGGATTGTTGGAGGGTGTTGTTTCTTTACAATGTTGATCAATAAAAGGGCATAATACAAGCCTTATAAAGACCATATAGGATCAATGATCTTGATACATTTGCTTGGACTGATATTGATGTTGATTTTTGGTAGCATCAGAAGTGATCTAAGCCCCAAATTTTGTGGTGAGGCTTACACGCTGGTATTCCAAAGAACCCAAAAACCGTTTGTGAAAATTCAAAATTCCACTCGATTCATGTTCTATTATAAAAATTAATTATTTTAATGGGGACCCTAAGTCTAACTTGGGGAAATTAAATAATTAAAAGGTATTAATAAAACAGAGCGAGAATGATCTAGAAAGCGAAGATCAAGTCATGTTATAATCTTAGTTGTTGATAGAGATCTAATCTCGGCCATTGATTTCTCAACAAGAAGATTATAAAGGAAGGCTTGAGGGTCATTTGGAAAGAGACATAGAGTGAATCAAGTGATCAAATTTTTCTGACGGAGCAAGTGCTCAGACGAAGATAAGATCTAAGTGATTCCAGCGCAAAGAGGGGCAAAGTAGCTTCCGAAGAGAAAGATTTTCTCAGCCATAGAATCATCAACAGAGAGAGGCAGAGAGATGTCCAGCATAGCCAACGCAGAGCTAGACAGGCTCATGCAGAGTCAGACAGGCTGACGCAGAGCTAGCACAGATTCAGAAAGGTTGACGCAGAGCCACGCAAAGGTTGCGCAATGGCTGAGAGGGTTTCCAAGATTTAGCTGTCGGATAAGATCCAGGAGCCGAGAGTCGGGGTGTGAGACCAGGAGGCCAAGATCTGAGACTCTAGGAGTCAGATCAATCCTTTGCTGGGGTGACACAGTGCTTAAAGGCGTTGATGCAGGACCTCCACAGTGACTGCACAGAGACCTCCAAGGGCAGCTCTTCCAGTGTCTAGATTAGCCAGATTTTCTAGTGATTGCGTGAGATAAAATTCACAATTCTTTCTGCCCATATTTCTCTCTTTGTAACTGAATAACCCTTGAGGTATTCAACAATGTATTCAGAAATTGCTACTACTTAATAATATAAACCCTCAGATCTGCTACACCGGTTTTCCCACATTGGATTTTTCCGGGGACTTAGTCCAAAATAAAGGTGCCCTATGTGTGATTAATTTCTTGCTCAGTTTCCTTGTTTCAAAATAATATTTAATTAAGTGTAGGCTGCTTCAGTAGTTTACTCCAATAATTCATGATGCATTCTGAATTAATTCTATAAATGTAATTTACATAATAGGAAAAGTAAACTCAAATAGTTGCAGTAGGACTCCTAAGATTGTCATATCTAGGAATTTTCACATGGTATCAGAGCATTCGATGTGAAACAGGAAGAGCAGATCTGAGCACTGAACTGAAGGTTGAATTGATGCAGCAGCAGCAGATCGAATCCCCAGAGGGATTACGCAGTTCTAGCCAGAAGAGCTGAAGTTTCGAGGTTGTTTCTCTTTGAGTGAGTCGACAGAGAGGTAGGACTTCCAATTCGAGATTTTGCCGAGGCAGAGGGAGCAGTGCAGAACCTTCACGCAGAGCTAGAGGGACGCAGCATTTCTGCAAGCAGTAGTTGGGCAGAGAAGCATCAGAAGAAAGAAAAGAGCACATAGCGGGGAATTCTTCCTCAGTGGGTTCCTAGCCAAGGAATTCAACATTTTTCCAAGATCTAAGCAGCAAATCCGGGCAGCAGATCTACGAGCTCCAGAAGTAGTGTGTAAGCCTGCCTAGTGTTGCGCAGAGGGGGAAGAAGAGGGAGCAGTTCAACAGTTTTCGACTGAGATGGCATCTCATGGTCTTAGAGATCAGGACCGGTTGAAGGGTTCCTCCAACTACGTAATCTGGAAGGAAAGGATCCAATTCCTTCTGGATGAATATGATGTCAAGACGTTCGTGGTGAATGTGGTTGTTGTACCTTCAGATCCGGATCAACTTAAGAAGTACAGGTCCGATATGGCAAAGTCCAAGAGACTGATCCTTGATGATGTCAAGGATCACATAGTCTCTCATGTAGTTGGCAAGAACACTGCCAGGGAGATGTGGGAGGCCTTGTCCTTGCAATACGAAGGAACTTTCGAGCAGCGAAAGATGTACGTGGAGCAGAAGCTCCGGATGATCCAGATACAGAAGGGGGAGCGCATTGCTTCATTCCTTACGAGACTTCAGGAGATTCGAGACCAGTTGGCAGTCGTGGGATCCACCCCATCTTCGACAACTATGGTGAGGCTAGCCCTTAACGCAGTCACGGAGGAGTGGCAAGTTTTTGTCCAAATCATTTTGGGCAGGGCTACGCTTCCTAATTTGGAGCAAATGTGGTCAGCGCTTCAGGAGGAAGAGCTGAGGAGAGATATAGTCAAGTGCAAGCTTGACAATAGCAATAGGACCGGATCGAAGAATCCGAAGGAGGAGGAGAATGCATCCCTCGCATCGAAAGGGCAGCAAGGGCAATGGAGACAAAAGAGAGATGTCTCAAAGGTGAAATGCTTCAGATGTGGTGAGATGGGCCACTTTGCATCACAGTGTCCTTTGAAGAAAAAGGACAAGGATGAGAAGCACGATCCAAAAGTTGCAACCGCAAAGATCGAGCAAGATGAGTTCGCCATGAGTGCCCATGCTTCTCCAGGTGAGAAGTGGGTTGATATTGAATTGTAGTTCACTCCAAACTTCAGTTGGGCAGGATCCTTGAGGATCCCACCTCATGGATCATTACCTTGCTACGAGAGCCCATATCAGCAGTAGCGAGATGGAGGAGTCTTCAATGGGAACCAAGTGATGGAGCAACAGTCGCAGTAGGTAACAGCACAGAGCAGAGTAGCAACAGTGTAGCAGTAGCAGCGCAGTGCAGAGCGGCAGCAGCGCAGTGCATCAGATGGACAGCGCATTAGTTATCAGCAGTCAAAGTCTTTAGCACCGAGGTGCATCCACTAAACACTTGTTCAGTCTTTGGGTGATTTCAGTTGCTTCACTCAACAATTGAGTTGCAGTGCAGATGCAGTGTTAGTGGCATAGCAGATGCAGTACTTGAGAGGGAGTTGTAGTACAGATGCAGCAGTGACAGTGGCAGTGTCATGGGCAACAGTTTAGTTGCAGCAGCAACGCAGAGGTTGGTGGATAGCTTGTCAGACATCAGCAGCACAGAGGATGCTTCAGGGTCAAAGCTTTATGCAGAAGGCATATTGTTAGAGCACTTTCCTCGCTAAGAGGGAGTGTTGATTTTTGGTAGCATCCGAAGTGCTCTAAGCCCCAAATTTTGTGGGGAGGCTTACACACTAGTATTCCAAAGAACCCAGAAACCATTTGTAAAAATTCCACTCGGTTCATTTTTATTATAAAAATTAGTTATTTTAATGGGGTTGGTGGACAGCTTGTCAGACATCAGCAGCACAGAGGATGCTTCAGGGTCAAAGCTTTAAGCAGAAGGCATATTGTTAGATTGTTAGAGCACTTTCCTCGCTAAGAGGGAGTGTTGATTTTCGGTAGCATCCGAAGTGCTCTAAGCCCCAAATTTTGTGAAGAGGCTTACACACTGGTATTCCAAAGAACCCAGAAACCATTTGTGAAAATTCCACTCGGTTCATTTTTATTATAAAAATTAGTTATTTTAATGGGGACCCTAAGCCTAACTTAGGGAAATCAAATAATTAAAAGGTATTAATAAAACAGAGTGAGACTGATCTAGAAAGCGAAGATCAAGTCATGTTATAATCTTAGTTGTTGATTAGAGATCTAATCTCGGTCGTTGATTTATCAACGAGAAGACTATAAAGGAAGGCTTGACGGCCATTTGGAAAGAGACACCGAGTGAATCAAGTGATCAAATTCTTCTGATGGAGCAAGTGCTCGGACAAAGATCAGATCTAAGTGATACTAGCGCAAAGAGGGGCAGAGTAGCTTCCGGAGAGAAAGATTTTCTCAGCCGGAGAATCATCAGCAGAGAGAGGCAGAGAGACGTCCAGCATAACCAGCGCAGAGCCACGCATGGCTACGCAGAGGTTGTGTAGTGGCTGAGAGGGTTTCCAAGATTTAGCTGTCAGATCAGATCTAGAACCCACGAGTCGGGGTGTGAGACCGGGAGGCCAAGATCTGAGACTCCGAGAGTCTGATCAATCCTTTGCTGGGGTGACAGAGTGCTTAGAGGAGGTGACGCAGGGCCTACGTAGTGACTGCGCAGAGACCTCCAGGGGAAGCTCTTCCAATGCCTGGATCAATTGGATTTTCCAGTGATTGAGTGAGGTAAAACTCACAATTCTTTCTACCAATATTTCTCTCTTTGTAAACCCTTGAGGTATTCAGCGATGTATTCAGAAATTGCTACTCCTTAATAATACAAACCCTCAGATCTGTTGCGTCAGTTTTCCCGCATTAGGTTTTCCTTGGTGTTAGAACCCTGTAATTTACAGTATCACAAGGTGGCTATGTACGTTTTCTTTGCAAATTTTTCATACTGTACATAGATGTCAATATTCAAAATCTTTCCAAAGCAAGAATCAAAGGAAACAAAGGCAGCAGGGAGGCAAGGAGTAGCATTAGACCATAAGCGAAGACAAAAGCAGCAGAGAAGCAGTTAAGGCAGAAAAAACAAGCAAAGGCAGAATCATGAACGTGCTGGGCAGAGTCGTGAATGTGATTGGGTCAAGTCGTGTGCTTTGGGTCGAGTCGTGAACGCTAAAGCGGGTCAAGTAGTGAACGAGTCGAAGTATTCCACGAATAAACCAAGAAACTAACGGGCACAGTCGAAGAAACAAAATCGGCAAACCACAGCAAAGGCGGAGTAACGACCGTGGATCTGAGCTTCGATCAACAGTGGAGATTGAATCTCATCATCGCCTTACAAACCCATTTTTCATTTCATTTCCCTTAAAAATCATTAAACCTTACCTTTCTGCCTTTCTACTTCATTTTCCTACTTTACCTGTTTAACTACCGTTTCCCATCGCAAATATTACAACTTACCGTTAAAGTGCCCGCAAGGTATTTGGTTTAACTTGCGATGCGGTTGGTCCCACCACAGCAGCTCCGCTACCCACTTCCAACCGCTTGCAATACATATCTTATAACATAAAACCTCATACACTTACCATAGAAACTTTCCGACTTGCAATTGCGATGTGGGTGGGTCCCTCTCCCCGCACTTCACAAGTTTTAGTATTTAATCCCCGCACTTATAACTAAACTTCACGATTTGCGATCTGCGGGCTGCGGTCTAGTCCCACCTTCCCTCCATGTCACCTCCCATTTCGCATCGCATCGTCGATTCAATTTCTTATAACTCAAACTATAAAAACATGTGATGTGCGATTTCTTATGGATGTGATAAAGTTCATAACTGAAATCTAAACATTTTCAAGTCCGGGTAAATGGGTCTTTAACGATGTTTTGTGTAGAAAGGGTTAAGTCAGGCATATGAGGTTTGAAACCCATTTTATGAAGAAAGAAGGTTAAACGCGACAGAAAGGCTCGGGTAACAAAAAGACACTGAGGGTGGAGTCGGGCAAGGCGTTTTACCAAATTTGTTATGTTATAATGGCACAAATGACTTCCGAGGGAAATAATCCCCGACAAGGTGTATGAGCATGGGAGGTCGAGTCGGGAAAAAGGCGTTCACACAGAACACATCAGCATAATCACCCAAATAATGAAAAGTGGCCAGCACTGCACAAATTTGATTACCCAACGCCGGTTTTCTGCAAAACAGAGCCAGATGTCAGAGCATCCATTGGTTGCCTCTTCGTAACCATCACAACCACCTCCAAGCTTATTGTTTGATCTTCCGAGAAGCCATTGAAGCATTTGGATCTATGAAGAGTTGCCCAAAATTAATTCCAGAGGCGGTGTTGTTGTCAGAGATGTTTAATCAGGCCTTGCATGGCCACACTTGTCCATTTTTTGCTAAATTGTAATCAATGAAAGGTTGCCAAGTAAGGAAAGGCAACCAACTTAGTTTTAGTTAAATATTGCTTGAATTTTCATAATCAAGGGTTGGAAATTTGAGCACCTGTATTGTAAGAAATACTATTGGAGCACTGTAATTTTTGAAGTTGGACATCGATAATCAAAGACCGGTTACAGGATTCTTGAGTTGTGTTAAAATGGTGATGTGTTTCTTCTTTGTTTAAATGTTTCCATCGTTTTCTCTGTTGTGTATCCGCTCATCTAATTGTGAATCAGAAATTTTAGATTAAGGTTCATTGTCGGAGCGCCTTAATTCTGTCTGCATTTACAATTTGAATGTTTTCTGCTGAAGTCTGATTAAAGAATTCTTAATTGCTCTTTATTCACTACTGAACCTTACTGTTTCCTTCACCTCATAATTCATACAACTTTTAAGATCCATTCAGCATAGTTAGCTTGCCCTGTGATTCGCTCTTGATGTTGATGTGCCATCCCAGCCTTTGACTCCATCGCCCAATGGAATAGCCCTTGCAGCCCTATCTGTCCAACCACGCAATCAATCAAACAAGCAACCCCATCACTGTAACTAGCCTAATATTAGTGCTTATAACCAGCAAGTTAAATCGATTTAAATCATAAAACAGAGAAAGCCATCTCTGAGTCTAGGAAGGCTAGGTCCTGGACTCCAAAGCAGTTTGATGTTGCACTTTATAGTTTAGTTTTGCCAATCTTCTAAATTATAGGGTGTTAACATAATGGCGACCATACTGGGGGATTAATGAAAAAGCTTAATATTTCATCAGAACTCAGAAACCCCAGTCGAAACATTGTATGATTTGAGTATTTTCCAAGATTGGTATCTGGTTGTTGATGGTGGACAACAAGCCAGACACAAGAAAGTTGAAATCATCCACCTAGCGACTCCAATTCAGATCAATTCCATTCAAAGACTCCACTGGAGAAAGGACCTAAAACATGACCAATCAGCCTAGAAAGCGAAAGTGTTCAAGCCCAAATTTGATTCAAGAGATTGTTGTTTTTACCTGTAACTATGTTCTATCCTACTTTAAGCCTGATCAAGAGTACACTGATGAGGTTTACATTGATCATTGGCAAATTAGTGAGCCTCAAGGAGCTAAGCCCCAAATTGTAGACAATGGACATACTTATAAACCTGTGCACATCCCAGATACACTTGTGGAAAACCCAATGAAACATGAGCCTCAGGCTTTATCTCCTGCTCCCGCTAAATTCCCACATGGTTATAAGCCTCCTGCTTTACTGCCTATACCTGTAAAAGTCCCAGACAGATACAAGCCTCTGGTTTTGCCTCCTATCCTCCATGACCTCCCTACAAAGTTTATCAATAATCTACCCAGATTTGATGGAGAAAGTGCAAAGATCATTACAGAAAAGCACATTCAAAATCTTGAGGATTTCCTTGATCTATTTGAGGTGGGAGAAGATGATGTGCGTTTTAGAACGTTTGCCCTATCATTGCAAGGTAAAGTTAAAAATTGGTTCAAAGATCTTCCAGCTGCAAGCATTAGCAATTTTCATCAATTCACTCAAGTTTTCCTAGACAAATGGGTGGTCGTGGGAAATGTTTTTCTCATCATAGAAGAGTATAACCATTTTAAAAGACAGCCCAGGGAGACAGTACAACATTTTTCGGCTAGGTTCAATAAGGTATACCATTCAATACCTGCTAAGATAAAGCCACCCCCAGGATGGGCTCTCTTGCACTACCCAGATGCCTTTGATCCAGAGATGGCATTCCAGTTAAGAGAAAGGGAGCCTGCAACCCTGGAAGAAATGCAAAATGTGGTAGTTGATGTGGAAGCCAACCTGCTGAACAAGGAAGCAAAGTTAAAAGCAATGAAGAAGGCAACTGATATCTTCAGGGATAAAATTAGATATATTGACAAACACAGTCAATGAAATGATGCATACTTTGAAACCAGATTCATCCCTCAAGGCCCAAGAATCCCGAATCCTACGTATCGGATACGATACTGTGGGATTCATACCCAATTCTCCATATTCGGTCGTATCCGTACAGGGTACGTCGAATCCCGACCGTACCTTATACGGATACGGCCGAATACGGAGAATCGAGCACGAATCCCTCCGTACAGCCGAATCTAAGCACAGAAATACTATCATAAAAAAAAATTTGAGCCTGTTTAACATTCATCTTCCTTGGTATTGGTGATCTGTTTGGGCTAAGTTTTGATCTATGATTGGCTGCCATCACTTACATTTTCTCTTCTCACATCTGCCAACCATTCCTCACTATTTATGACTGTCGCAAACGTCTCTGAACCTCATTTATTTGTTCACACTTATGGTTGAGGGGCACACATTGTTTCTGCTAAGGTGAAGTATTTTGTTTCAAAATTTACACACGAGTTCATTCTCTAAATCTAGCAAATCTCGATTACTTAAGTGATAAATCTAAGAGTTCGTTGGCACAACGAACTTAGTGAAGCAACATTGATCATTTTGTGTCCCACAGTAGCATCAATATTCCAAGTGCTAGTTGGCATTATCTTGAAAGCCTCATTAGAGCATTGATAAATCTTGTATCTTTTTCAAATTTGACAATTGTATGATGTATCAATGTATCAAATTTCAATGTATCATGTATGAGTATCTAAGAACTTAAATCTATGTTTGAATCAATGAATTTGTGTAAAAAATATCTAATTTTTAAAATATATATATATATATATATATTTTAATAAAATAATATATAATGTATCGTATCCCAGAAGTGTCCTGTTACGGGGGTCACCGTATCCCGAATCTGATTCTCGAATCCCCGTAATCATCGAATCCTGAATCCCTGTATCAGGTGACTTAGGATGCATATGATTAGCAAGAAAGAGGAACTTCTTGTTCAGATACCTCATGTTCCATTAGTTCCGGTAAAGACAAACATCAATGTACCCAAGCAGTTTGCAACCCATCCTGGATACCCTAAAACAGACAATGATTGTTTCATGTACTCTATCCACAACATAGCCAAAGATGAAGTCCAAAATCAGAAGGAGGCAGGGAAACCCCCAACAAAAATGTATATGATAGATGACCTTGCATACAGAGGTAGCCATCTCGAATATGAATATCAAGAGGAAGACTATAGGGTTGAGATTGAAGCTGACTGTACAGAGCAACCAGCATTGTCTCCATGGGAAGAAGAGGCCTGGTCACCACCATGCAAAGATGACAATCAAACTCTGCACGCTGAGCAAGGTTGCAAAGAGGAAAATGCAAAAGATTGTCAAGTAAGTACAAAATGCCTTCCTCTATCTTTTCCCTCACTCTTAAGAGAGCATTACAAGCAGGTTGCAAAGAGGAAGGGGGAGGAATGCTCTAATGAATCGGTCAAGAAGGAGAGGGATGATACAAAACCCTTTTCAGATCCAGAAGTTCTCCCCCTGAGTCTTCTTGAAACCACAGAATTTTTAATAGAGGAAGAACCAATACATCTTGAGGCTTTACCCTTATGTTTCAATTCATTTCAGATTGCGAAACGGAATCTGGATCACATACTAGTTGATAATCATAGGAGAAGAGAACTCTCTCACCAATTAGATGAGGAAATCAGGGATGATAAAAAATCTGGTTTAGATCCAGGGGTTCAACCCTTGAATCCTTTTGAATATCAAGTATCAGATGAAGTCACAGATTCTAAAGCAGATAATGAAGTGATCAAGGTTGACTCTCTACCTTTGTGCTTTAATGCATTTCAGATTATAAAGGGGAGTTGGGATCACATTCTGGCTAATAGTTATAAGACAAAACATGAAGTCTCAGAAGAACCAACACTACCATCTAAAGCACCAGATGATCCAATAGCAGATGCATTGGATGGTCTCTGCTTTCAAAGTCAATCTTCCTGTGTTCTTAATGCTCTCAAAAGCTACTATGATATGGATATGGTCAAACAGTCTTCCCCATTGTCTGATTCAGTAGAAGTAGTGGCACAACGCTCATCAGATAGCATGCAAACATGTTCCGAGTTGATTGAAAACCTGGAGAGCACATCTGCAGTACCAGGATATGAAGTTGAGTGGGCTGAGTCAGAATACCCAGAAATAAATCAAGAGTATCTTGATCCAGTGGTTGTCTATATGGAGGAATTGTTCTGTACAAAGCCTGCACATATTTCGGGCATGACAGTCGTTTTTCAAAGGTACCAAGATCCATGTAAACAAGATCAGGCCGGGAATTTCTATCAAACACCATTGTCAGGTTTGTCTTTGAACATGGTGAAGAGCAATGAAAGAACAAAGATATTAGAACAGTTGCTTGACTGGCTGCACTGGAATTATTGTATTGTTTAGAAGGGCAGCCATTTCAGTAGATTAGGGTAGGTGGGGGTGCAAATAAGCTCAGCACTCTGAGCATCTTTCAAATCTTAGTTTTAGATTGTTTTTCATTTTCAGATCCGTGTGTTTCAGACTTTAGTTTCAGCACTGTTCTGGTCTCACCAGTCAAGTTTTCAATGTGCAGCAGTATGTTCAGCTTGATGGATTGCAGTGGATAAGTTCAATTGTACTTTCAGTTTCGATTTCAGTATGCTAATAAGCTGGTTGTCCAAGCATGTGGTCTATTTTATCAGTTAAAGCCAGGAGGAACAATCAGCGAGTTTTCAATCACTAAGTTGCCTGACAAATCAAAATACAAGTCGTGGGATCAACCCAATGGATCAGGCTACTAGTCTACGGTGTTCTTGACACTTCTTGAAGGAGCTGCCATCCCCAGCTGGAGCCACTGTTAGAACCCGTAATTTATAGTATCACAAGGTGACTGTGTACTTTTTCTTTTCAAATTTTTCATACTGTACATAGATGTCAATATTCAAAATCTTTTCCAAAGCAAGAATCAAAGGAAACAAAGGCAGCAGGGAAGCAAGGAGCAGCATTAGACCATGAGCGAAGACAAAAGCAGCATAGAAGCAGTTAAGGCAACAAAAACAAGCAAAGGCAGAGTCGTGAACGTGTTGGGCAGAGTCGTGAACGTGGTTGGGTCACGTCGTGCACTTTGGGTCGAGTCGTGAACGCTAAAGCGGGTTAAGTAGTGAACGAGTCAAAGTATTCCATGAACAAACCAAGAAACTAACGGGCATGACCAAAGAAACAAAATCGGCAAACCACAGCAAAGGAGGAGTAAGGACCATGGATCTGAGCTTCGATCAACGACGGAGATTGAATCACATCATCGCCTTACAAACCCCTTTTTCATTTCATTTCCCTTAAATATCATTAAACCTTACCTTTCCGCCTTTCCGCTTCATTTTCCTACTTTACCTATTTAACCACCGTTTCGCAACGCAAATATTACAACTTAATGTTAAAGTGCCCGCAAGGTATTCGGTTTAACTTGCGATGCGGTTGGCCCCACCACAGTAGCTCCGCCCCCCACTTCCTGTCGCTTGCAATACATATCTTATAACATAAAACCTCATACACTTACCACAGAAACTTTTCGACTTGCGATTGCGATGTGGATGGGTCCCTCTCCCCGCACTTTGCAAGTTTTAGTATTTAACCCCCGCGCTTATAACTAAACATTAAGATTTGCGATTTGCGGGCTGCGGTCTGGTCCCACCTTCCCTCCATGTCACCTCCCATTCGCATCGCATCGCCGATTCCATTTCTTATAACTCAAACTATAAAACATGCGATGTGCGATTTCTTATGGATGCGATAAGGTTCATAACTAAAATCTAAACATTTTTAGGTCTGGGTAAACGGGTTTTTTACGATGTTTTGTGTAGAAAGGGTTAAGTAGGGCATATGAGGTTTGAAACTCATTTTATGAAGAAATAAGGTTAAACGCGGCAGAAAGGCTCGGGTAGCAAAAAGACACCGAGGGTGGAGTCAGGCAAGGAGTTTTACCAAATTTGTTATGTTATAACGGCACGAAGGACTTCCGGGGGAAATAATCCCCGACAAGGTGGATGAGCACAGGAGGTTGAGTCAGGCAAAAGGCGTTCACACAGAACACATCAGCATAATCACCCAAATAATGAAAAGTGGCCCGCACTGCACAGATTTTATTATCCAACGCCGGTTTTCTGCAAAACAAAGCCAGATGTCAGAGCCTCCATTGGTTGCCTCTTTGTAACCATCACAGCCACCTCCAAGCTTATTGTTTGATCTTCCGAGGAGCCATTGAAGCATTTGGATCTACGAAGAGTTGCCCAGAATTAATTCCAGAGGAGGTACTGTTGTCAAAGATCTCTGATCAGGCCTTGCATGGCCACACTTGTCCATTTTCTGCTAAATTGTAATCAATGAAAGGTTATCGAGTAAGGAAGGGCAACCAACTTAGTTTTAGTTAAATACTGCTTGAATTTTCATAATCAAGGGTTGGATATTTGAGCACTTGTATTGTAAGAACTACTATCGAAGCACTGTAATTTTTGAAGCTGGACATCGATAATCAAAGACCGGTTATAGGATTCTTGAGTTGTGTTAAAATAGTGATGTGTTTCTTCTTTGTTTAGATGTTTCCATCGTTTTCTCTGTTGTGTATCCGCTCATCTAATTGTGAATCAGAAATTTTAGATTAAGATTCGCTGTCGAAGCACCTTAATTATGTCTGCATTTACAATCTGAATGTTTTCTGTTGAACTCTGATTAAAGAATTCTTAATTGCTCTTTAGTCACTACTGAACTTACTATTTCCTTCACCTCATAATTCATACAGCTTTTAAGATCCATTCAACACAGTTAGCTTGCCCTATGATTCGCTCTTGATGTTGATGTGCCATCCCAGCCTTTGACTCCATCGCCCAATGGAATAGCCTCTACAGCCCTATCTGTCCAACCACACAATCAATCAAACAAACAACCCCATCACTGTAACTAGCCTAATATCAATGTTTATAACCAACAGGTTAAATCGATTTAAATCATAAAACAGAGAGAGCCCTCTCTGAGTCTAGGAAGGCTAGGTCCTGGACTCCAAAGCAGTTTGATGTTGCGCTTTATTTTGTAGTTTTTCCAATCTTCTAAATTATAGGGTGTTAACATGGGGACTTAGTCCAAAATAAAGGTGTCCTATGTGTGATTGACTTCTTGCTCAGTTTCCTTGTTTCAGAATCATATTTAATTAAGTGTAGGTTGTTTCAGTGATTTACTTCAATAATTCATGATGCATTCTGAATTAATTCTGTAAATGTAATTTACATAATAGGAGAAGTAAACTCAGATAGTTGCAGTAGGATTCCTAAGATTGTCAGATCTAGTAATTTTCACAATTGGTAGTTAGACCGAACTGGAACATCCATGATTGACTGATATCATATGCAGAGTAATGGGGACTCTATGACACATTCTTTTCCACTAATGTTCTTTCTACATTTGGATATGGAGTTGATAAAATTGTCCCACCTATATTGACTACAATAAGATAATTAGCACATGACAAATTTTGTTGGATTTGCAAGGGTGTCAATAAGATTTGGAAGGCTTAGGGTTTGTAAACCCTATAAGACTAGAAGTCTTGGATAAAAATCCCTAGGCTTTATGGATAAAACCCTAGAGCTAGGCCTAGATCAATGATTCCACTAAATGAAGAAACCCTAGCTCATGTAAGGAAGGAAAAGCAAGGTGCATTAGTAGTTGATGATGAGAACGAGAACGATGAGTTTACAGATGGATTTCAATGATTTCTACAAGAAGGAAATGATCGAGAGGGAGTTGACAATTCCCTACAATCCTCGGATCAAAAGATAAGTACTCTATGTCTTTCTTCCTTGTTCATTGCTTTATTAGTTTCGTGTCTTTGTTTCTTTTGCTAGGTTATAATCATTTCTTCCATGACCTCCTAATGAAGGTTGCAGGTATATTGTGAAGGATTCCAAGGCTCTGGCAACATATGGAAGCCTTGGAAAAACAAAGCAAAGTTTGTCGCAAGAGGATTTTCCTAGGATTAGTTATTTGTGCTCAAGAGGGAGAAATTGTACTGACATTCAGTATCATGCCTGATGACCGAAAGAGCTCCTAGTTCAAAGGGAGTAGGCAAACCAGTAAGTTTGAAGAATGTTATCATGAAGAATGATGCTAAGAACTTAGAAGAAGTCGGTAATGACCTCCAAGTGTATCTACAAGATCAATCATGTGGTAGATAGCAATATAAAGAAGTAAAAAGCGAGATTCAAGGATTCTCCCATAATGAGGGAGAGGAATATGAGGAGACATTTGTTCCAGTTGTCAAGTACACTTTTGTTACAACTATTATTTCTATTGCTTCGATTGGAGGTTACATCGGATGGATGTGGGGACCACTTTCGTCAATGGAGTATTTTAAGTGTACATTGAGCTACCTCAAGGCTTTGAGGTACATGAGAAGGAATCTCATGTCTACACACTGAGGTAAGTTTTGTACAGGCCTCGGGCATGGTATTCTCGGATTAATGGACATCTGATGAGTCCTAGTTGATCTTATATGACTTGTTTCTGACAGGAGTAGAAGGACTCACGTGATAGAGGAAGCAGCGGTGGCAGAAGTTGGGTGAGATCTTCCTTGGTCAAAGGAAGTATATTATTACGTTTCTTCAGAGATTTGGGATCATGGATAATAAGTCCATAGCCACTCCCATGATTACCAGTTTGAAGAAGCTAAGTTGCAGAGGGAGCAGCTAGGATTGCCACAGCAGGATCTATTTTAGAGGGAGCACCCAGTCAGGGTGATCAGAAGTATCCGTGATAACGAATCCAATGAAGAAGTCGATCAATTTATCACTAAGCTAAGGCATGTGGTTCAAGAAGGTATTGAGATATTTGCATGGCACAGTCAGTTATGGATTGAGATATGTCTAAATTAATGTACAGCTGCAGGAATATATGGATCGAGCAAAGAGTTTAAAATACAGGAAGAGCACATCAAGATGTTGTTTCAGGATGAGCAGGAAGTAGACATTTGTCGCACTCAACATTGCAGAGGCCAAATATGGCAGCTAGTTTGGCGAGTTGTGAAGCAATGTGGTTTTGAAAGCTACTCGCAAGATTGTTTGATCAAGTGCAAGAGATGATCGTGATGATAGGTCGAAACACATCGAGATCCTGGTACCACCCCATCTTGAACGTGGTACATAAGGAAGTAGTGAGGCTCCTATGCATTTTTACAGATGAGCAGGTTGTTGACATTCTCACAAAGCCTCTGTCCTAGATGTGAAAGTTTCAAAACAGAAACCCTACTATAGTGTCTAGATCTACTTCGCCTACTTGTTTAATTTACTTAACAAGTTATTTAACTGAAGTATTCAAAAAAACATTAAAGAAGACAGAAACGGTAGCCTACACATCTACAGATCATTTATTGAACAATACGCACATGTAACAAGATTACACACGATTTTTCGGACAAATGTCCCCGGAAAAAACCCAATGGGGGAAAACCGATGCAACAGCTCTAGAGGGTTTTTATTCTTATGCAGAATCTGAATACAACATTCTGGGCACCAGAAATGGTTGGCCTTGCAGAGAAATTACATGACAGTTAATACCTTTCACTCGGAGACAGAAAATATGGCTGTATCACACCCTCGAACGGGATTTACAAGTCAAGAGCCCTCTCTGGCCCACTAGAACCCTCAGCGTTGCATCTGCAGCCTTTGCGTCAGACCTCAATGGCCAGCGTCCCCACTACGTCACCCTAACTGGTGTTGCGCTGCCTCTGCACTACCCTGGTTGGGCTTGTGTCACCCCGGCTGGTGTTGCGCTGCGCTGGTTGGGTCTGTGTCACCCTGGTTGGGCTTATGCAGCCTCTGCACAGTACTCAGTGTGGTGCTCGTTGAACTGCGTCCTCTTGGTTGGCTCTGCGTTGACTAGTACTCGCTGCCTCTCTGTTGTTGTATTCTCGGCCTTGGATCATATCATCCGTTTCCGATCTCTGCCTCTCACTGCACTGCAAACTCGCTTCAAATTTCTCAACAAACCCTGCCCTAGAAATTCGACTTAGCTTCAGTGCTCTACCAGTGTGTGTGTGTCTCCAACTGACCCCAAGCCTTTCTCTTATACTTTTCTCGTTGGAAAACCAACGGTCGTGATCTAATCTCTAATCGACAGCTCAAATTAAAAGACTGTTTAATCCACGTCACTTAGAACATTTCATCACATGTGTTTAATTAATTCACTTTAATTTTTCTAAATCCCTAAGTTAGACTTAGGGTCCTCATTAAAAAAATTAATTATTAGAATAACTTCAACACCAGATGAAATTTCTCCAAACGCTTTCTGAGTTTTGGAGATCTCATGTGTCTTAGCCCCTCCACAAAGTTTCGAAGCTAGAGCACACTCGATGCTACCCCAAATCTCAACACTCCCTCTTAGCGAGGAGTGTTCTCTAGCAATACATCCACACCGAAGTATTGCCTGGTCTCGGCATCGGTCTCTATGCTGTTGATGCCTGGCCTACTGCCCTCCATCCACTGCATTGCTGCTTTCTGTACTGCTGCCCATGTCACTACCACTGACATTGCCACATCTGTACTGCAGCTCCCTCTCAAATTGTTGCATGATGCTACCCATAGCACTGCCACCGCAACTCAGTTGTTGAGAAGTAAGCAACTGAAGGACCACCACCCAATCTCTGACAAACAAGTCAGTAGTGAATGTAATTGTGCTCATGTGCCTCGAGAGAAAAGGTGGGGCGACATAGATCTTTAGCTCTTTTTGAGCTTCAGTGGTGGGGCAGGATCCTTGAGGTGCCCAAACTCTTGGATCACATACGAGCTACGAGATCCCTTAATGGCAATAGCAGGATGACTAGAGTCAGTTGGTATGAGGAAGATGGAGCAACAATGGCAGAGCTAGGATGTTGAAGACTGAAGTAGCACGGAGCAGAGGCAGCAGTAGCGCAGTGGTTGATGGACTTCAATAGCGCAGTGCAAAGCAGTGCTTACGTAGTGCAAAGAAGCAACAACGAAGAGCATCAGAGGGTCAGCGCAGAATTAGCAGCAGAGGGAGCTTCATCATCAAGATGCATCCAGACTGACTTGTATGTCAAGTTTTTGGGTGGATTTTCAGTTGCTTAACTCTTAGCAACTGAGTCGCAGTGCAGTAGTTAGTAGTGGCAGTGTTATGGGCAGCATGATGCAGCATTTGAGAGGGAACTGCAGTACAGATGAGGCAGTGACAAGTGGCAGTGTCATTGGCAACAATACATAAGGCAGCAATGCAGTGGATGAGGGGCAGCAGCCGAGCATCAACAGCGCAGAGGACCGATGTCGTTGATCAGGGTGATGCTTCTGGTATTGAACTATTGCTAAAGCACATTCCTCGCTAAGGAGTGTTGATTTTTGGATAGCATCGGATGTGCTCTAGCTCCGAAACTTTGTGGAGGGGCTAGGACACATGAGACCTCCAAGACCCAGAAATAGTTTGGAAAAATTCCACCTGGAGCTTAAGTTATTCAAATAATTAATTATTTTACTGGGAACCCTAAGTCTAAACTTCGGGAAATTAAATAATTAAAGTGAATTAATTTAACATGTGGGTGAGAATGTTCTAAGTGACGAAGATCTAGTCTTTTATAATCTTAGTTGTCGATTAGAGATTAGATCACAGTCGTTGATTCATCAACAGGAATAGTATAAAGGAAAGGCTTGGGGTCAGTTGGAGGATACACACAGTGAGTCTAAGAGATCGAATTCTTCTGACAGAACAGTGCTCGGACAAAAATCAAATCTAAGTGATTCAGAGAAGCAATGAGGGGCAAATGTAGTAATTGGTCGAAGGACCAAGAGTACATTGCAGAGCAAGGGCAGCAGAGATGCAGAGGAAGCAGCACAGCCACCAGCAGAGGTGACGCAATCCCTAGAGGGGCTAACGCAGGCCCACGCATGGGCTGCGTAGAGATTCTGAGAGAGTCTGGAATCAGCTACAGATCGGGGTTTCTAAGCCAGCAGGGCTGAAACTCAATTTCTAGAGAGGCGGAACAATGCAGAGGAAGGGTGATGCAGTCCCTCAGCCAAACTCACGCAGGCTAACGCAATGGCAGTGTAGAGACTGTGCAGTGGCAGCTGGGGTTTCACCAATGTCTGATCCGGATCAGCCAGGACTTGCAGAGTGAGGTAAAACTCACAATTTATCTCTGGTTTCCAAGGTTTTCTCTGTTGGGTGAGCTGAATTATGGCACCCTAGATGTACTCAGAATACTGCTGCTTGATAATATAAACCCTCAGAACTGTTGCACCGATTTTCCAGCATTGGGTTTTTTAGCACTTGATATGTATAATTGTGTAGGCTGTAGTGTATTTACTTTGATGTTTTCCTGAATTATTCAAAAAATAACTTGTTAATTAAAAGAAAACAAGTAGGAGAAGTAAATCAGATTTACTGCAATAGGGTTTCTGTTTTAGATTCAGAAATTTTCACATTGTAGGTGTGGCTGAATTCTGGATCGCTCTTGTAGAGAAGCGGCCAATCAGAAGTCTCATGCCCACAAGAGTTGAGCACGATGGTTAGCACCACGATCGATGGTCGGCTGAGGCAGTCTGCAACATTATTGGTGTTGTCCTTCTTGTACTTGATGTTCAAATGAAACTGTTGCAGATATGTGGACCACTTCTGATGGCGATCGTTCTGCAACTTCTCTTGTGTCTGTATGAACTACAGGGGTCGGTGGTCTGTGTGGGTGACTATTTCCTTCCCCAAAATGTAATGCTTCCATTGTCGGCAAGCCTGGACAATGGAATACATCTCTTTGTCATAAATGGGATACTTTCGAACAATGTCTCACCGTGATATGCCATTGGACGCCCCTGTTGACTAAGAACTGCCCCAATCGCATATTCAAAGGCATCTGTCTCGATCTCAATTGGTTGTTGCAAGTCTGGTAATGTGAGCACTAGGGAAGAGCAGAGGCGATGTTTCAACTCTACGAACGCCTTCTGTTGAGATTCAGACCAAAAGAATTTTGTTTTCACTCCTCCCTTAGTGACTTGACTCCAGGGCCAAGTGATATGAGAGAATCCCAACACGAACCTGCGGTAGAAATTAGCAAAACCCAGAAAGTTGCAGAGCTCTGTTAGAGTGGTTGGGACTGGCCAATCCCAAATGACTTGGATCTTGGTTGGATCCACATGCACCCCCCACTCATCAATAATGTATCCCAGATACTGAACCTGGGCCATGCCAAAAGTGCACTTCTCCAATTGGCACACAACTTGTGTTGCCACAGTGTCTGGAGGACCTGTCGAATGTGGTGGAGGTGATCTTCCCAAGTCTGGCTAAAGATCAGAATGTCATCCAAGTACACTACTACAAATGAGTTGGTGAATGGCCACAAGCTGTCGTCCATCAGCCTCAAAGGTTGTGGGAGCATTTTTCAACCCGAAAGGCATGACCATCCATTCGAAAAGGCCCTCCTTGGCTTTGAAGGCAGTATTCCACACATCGGAGGGTTCGATTGGTACCTGGTGATACCCGGACTTCAAGTCGATCTTGCTGAATATTTCCCCCCCTTGAGTTGGTCCAGAAGGTCATCAATCCGTGGAATCGGGTACCTATTCCAGACACTGATCTTGTCTAGCACCCGATAGTCAATACAGAGTCTCCAAGTCCCATCCTTCTTCTGCACCAACACGATCGGGCTCCCACAGGGCGATGAACTCGGCTGGATGTGACCTTTCTGCAGTAGCTCCTGAATCCACCTCTTGATTTCGTCGTTCTCCAAAACAAAGCGTCGATAGATTGGTCCATTGGGCAGTGGCGCACCTGGGGTCAGATCAATGGGGTGCTTGACCTGACAGTGCAGAGGCACCCCTGCGGGTGAGATGAAAATGTCCTCATACTCCTCCAAGGCCTTGTCCATATGTTGTCGTGCGGACAACCCCTGTCTGGAGCTCATGGCCATAGTCTTCTTTCCCTGAGGGCGGATCATCAGGAAAACAAATTTCTCAATTTTGGAAATGAGCTTACTGCATTGTTTTGCAGTAACCAAAGAGATGGCGGCAGGTGGTGCTACCTTCGGTATCCTGTACAACTTATTTCCCAAAGTAACAATAACAACGCGAGGTTCAGACTCATACACAGCATGTCGCTTCCACAAGTATGGTTGGCCTAATAATACATCACAAACATCAAGAGGAGCAATGTCACATAATACCTCATCCGTGAAGGGCTTGATACTGTAGGGAAGGTGGCAATACTCGGTGACGCAGAGATCCTGCCCTTGGTGAAGCCACCCGATGGTGTACGGATGTGGGTGTGTTGTGGTCGGCAAGCCCAGCCGCTTCACAACCTCTGCTGAAATGAGGTTCTTTTGGCTCCCGCTTTTGACAACGAACTACAGCAGGGTGTTGAGATTTTGTTTATTTGGGGTAGCATCAGTTGTGCTCTAGCTCCCAAATTTTGTTGAGGGACTAAAGTACACTTGATCTACAAGACCCAAAAAAGGAATTGGGAAATTTCATCTGGTTTAGGAGATATTAAATTAATTAATTAATTTAATGTATTTCCTAAGTTAAAAATTAGGGAACTTCAATAATTAAAGTTAATTTAGTTAAACACGTGATGAAATTGTCTTCAAGTCACAAGGATCAAGCTTTCTTTTAATCTTAGCCATTGATTCAAGATCTGATCATGGCCATTGGTTTCTCAACGAGAAAAGTATAAAGGAAAGGCTTGGGGTCATTTGTAAAGATACACAGAGGCAGAGCACTAAAACTAAGCTGAGATTCTAGGGCAGGGTTTGCTAAGAATATTCAGAAGTGTTTCAGCTGCAGAGAGGGGAATTTAGGCCAAGGAGTGATTTGATCCCGAGGTCTAGAATACACAAGAGGCAGATATCAGCTCAAGGACAGCGCAGAAGGAAAGAGCAGCAGCAGCAAGAACAGCGCAATCCCTCCAAGGACAGCTTGTTTTTCAATAGGAAACCCTTTGGGGTTACGCAGAGACCCTTCAGGGGCAACTTAGTGACTGTGTCACCTAGTCTGGGGTGACGCAGTCTCTTCCAGAGCAGTGTTGAGGGTTTGAGGGGCTTCAGAGGCTGACGCAGAGGCTTTCAGGGGCAGCGCTGGGGTTTCTAGGCCCTAATCTTAATCCCATTTGAGGGTGTGGATCAATCATTATTTTGGCCCTAGATCAGACAATGAGCTGTAGCTCTAGTATTTTCTCTGTCGGGATTTCCAGATCTGGAACCCAGATTTGTGTATTCAAAAAATTTCTTAATAATAAGACCCTCCAGCAGCCAAAGACCGGTTTTCCCGCATTGGGTTTTTCCAGGGACTATTTGTCCATAAATAACTGTCACTTTGTCAATGTGTGCATGAACTTGTTTTAGATCTGGATTGGTAGAGATCTGTTATGTGTTTTGCTTCGATTTTAACTTGAATTTATTCAGTTAATAACTTGTCTAAGTAAGAGGAGCATAACCAAATTAACATTTATAATTTCTGCATAAAGTGTAAGATTCAGAAATTTCTACATGGTATCAAAGCAATTGTAGATCTAGGAGGGTCACTAGCAGAAGAGACTGAAGATTCTAGCTGCAAAAAGCAGCAAGAAAAGCAACAGAAACGCAGATATGAAGGGACATCGCAGTTTTTAGAGGCAGAGTCACACAGAGGGAAGGGTGACGCTGTCCAACGCCGTGTCCTAGCAAGCCCACGCAATTATTGCGCAGAGGCAGCTCAGAAACAACGCTGGTTTGGTCTGAAGCCAGCCAGTGTGATTCATATCTGAATCTGTCAGATCCAGAAAAGACTGCAGAAAAGCTGCAGAAATTCAGAAGAGTTGGTGGGGTTAAATTTCTGAAGTTTTCAGATTTTTAACCTTAGCACAAGTGACAGAGCGGGAGGAGATCAACTTCTCAGAGAGTTTCTAACCAAAGGAAACTTGCAGTTTGATCAGAGGATCAAAGAAGAAGTTGAATCATAGTTGATTTGGTAGATTTCCCAGGAGGGAAATCAGTTGTCAGAGGGAGCAAAAGGTGCCTGTTTCACCAAGGGCCTTAAATCCATTTCTCTAGCAAAGAGAAAAGGAAATTCTGACACATTCTGAGCAGATGGCTCCTCATGGAATGCGTGATCAGGATAGGCTGGATGGCCTATCAAACTTTTCAGTTTGGAAGGCAAGGATCTCGATAGTCCTTGAGGCATACAATCTTAGAGACCATGCAGAGCAAACTCTGGCCACACTGACAAATCTGGATCTCCTTCAGAAGCATAAGGAAGCTGCTGGGCATGCCAAGTGACTGATTATGGATGGTATCAAGGACCATATTGTACGACACGTAGTTGAGAAGAAGACAGCTAACGAGATGTGGAAGGCCTTGACTTCCCTATATGAGGGAAAATCTGTCCAAAGAAAGATGCTGTTGGAGACTCAGATGAGGTCATTCATGATGACCGAGGGAGAAGACATGGAACGTTTCCTCTTCAAATTGCAGTCAATCAGGGATCAGCTTACTGCAACAGGTGCAATGGTGGATGATGATGTGATAGTCAAGAGTGCCCTCAATGCAGTCACAGATGAGTGGGAAACCTTTGTCCAAAGTATCTTGGGCAGAGCGGACCTCCCAGATTGGGACAGCTTGTGGTCAACTCTACGTTAAGAAGAACTCTGCAGATTCACCAAGAGGCAGCACAGCCCTGCATTGAGCAAAGTGAAGAAGGAATATGAGGAAGATGCAGCCTTGGCATCAAAGAAGCAGCCAAAGAAGAAGAAGGATCTTTCAAAGATCAAGTGCTTCCAGTGTGGTGAAATGGGAAATTTTGCCAACAATTGTCTGGAGAAGAAAAGGGACAAGGAAGCATCTTCTTCCAAAGCAGTTGTAGCAAATGATGGGTCAGGAGATGATGCAACCATGAGTGCTCATGAACCACAGAGGTGGGGTGACATAGATATGTAGAGGACCTACATAAAAGTGAGGCGGGATCCTTGAGAAGCTCATCTCTTGGATCAGAAGCGAGCGACGGCAGCCTTAAGATAGTAGCAGGACAAGTGGAGCAGTGGGTGCATAGATCACAGATGAAGGAGGCAGAGGCAGATCTGAAGACTGGAAGGAGAAGCGCAGAGCAAGGCAGCAGCAGCGTAGAAGCAATAGCAACGCAAACGCTGATGTGACTTCAGCAGCGCAGAGCAGAGCTGCTTACGCAGTGCAGAGTTGCAGCAGCGCAGAAGGCTTCAGAGGGACAGCATAGTACAGCAGCAGCGTGATAGATTTCAGCACAAGGGGTTGATGTCACTTCAGTAGTGCAGAGGGAATCTGATTACGCAGGCAGAGTTGTAGCTTTGCATCATTCTTTAGATGCCAGCACAAATCTGTAGCCTATGGAGCTTCAGTGATGAGGATGCAGCCCATCAGACTTGTTTGTCAAAGATTGGGCAGGAGATTCAGTTGTTTCTCTCAACAACTGAAATTGCAATGCAGCAGATCAGCAGTGGCAGTGCTATGAGCAACACAGATGCAGCGTATTGAGAGGAAGCTGCAGTACAGAAATTGCAGTGGCAGTGGCAGAGTCATGGGCAGCAGTACAGAATGGTAGCAGCAGTGCAGAGTTGAGTGGCAGCAGGCCAAGCTTCAGCAGCACAGAACCAATACTCAAAGTCATGTAATGCATAAGTGTGATGTATTGCTAGAGCACACCGTTGATGTTAAGAGGGAGTGTTGAGATTTTGTGTATTTGGGGTAGCATCAATTGTGCTCTAGCTCCCAAATTTTGTGGAGGGACTAGAATACACTTGATCTACAAGACCGAGAAAAGGATTTGGGAAATTTCATCTGGTTTAGGAGATATTAAATTAATTAATTATTTTAATGTATTTCCTAAGTTAAAACTTAGGGAACTTAAATAATTAAAGTGAATTTAATTAAACATGTGATGAAATTGTCTTAAGTCACAAGGATCAAGCTTTCTTTTAATCTTAGCCATTGATTCAAGATCTAATCATCGTCGTTGGTTTCCCAATGAGAAAAGTATAAAGGAAAGGCTTGGGGTCATTTGTAAAGATACACAAAGGCAGAGCACTAAAACTAAGCTGAGATTCTAGGGCAGGGTTTGCTAAGAATACTCAGAAGTGTTTCAGCTGCAGAGAGGGGAATTTAGGCCAAGGGGATGATCTGATCCCGGGGTCTAGAATACACAAGAGGCAGAGATCAGCTCAAGGACAGCGCAAAAGGAGAGAGCAACAGCAGCAGCAAGGACAGCGCAGTCCCTCCAAGGATAGTGTGATTTTCAGCAGGAACCCCTCTTGGGTTATGCAGAGACCCTTTAGGGGCAACGTAGTGATTGCGTCACCCAGTCTGGGGTAACGCAATCTCTTCCGGAGCAGCAATGAGGATTTAAGGGGCTTCAGAGGCTAACGCAGAGGCTTTCAGGGGAAGCGCTGGGGTTTTTAGGCCCTAATCTTGGCTGAGTTCTGTAAATCCCATTTGAGGTTGTGGATCAGTCATTATTTTGGCCCTAGATCAACCAGTGAGATGAAGATCTAGTATTTTCTCTGTTGGGATTTCCAGATCTGGAACTCAGATTTGTGTATTCAGAAAAATTCTTAATAATAAGACCCTCTAGCAGCCAGAGACCGGTTTTCCCGCATTGGGTTTTTCCGAGGACTAACTGTCCAGAAATAACTGTGTCACTATGTCAATGTGTGCATGAACTTGTTCTAGATCTAGATTGGTAGAGATCTTTTATGTGTTTTTCTTCGATTTTAACTTGAATTTATTCAGTTAATAACTTGTCTAAGTAGGAGGAGCATAGCCAGATTAACAGTGATAATTTTTGCATAAAGTGTAAGATTCAAAAATTTCTACAAAGGAACCCTTAACCCACATCTAGGAATGGAAGAGGCACTCCCCCTCCTCTGAATCTTCTGGTTCCTCCTTCTGGATCTTCGTCGTGGCAACAGTGGCGTTGGGCTCTGCATCGATAATCTGCTTCCCTTTGCCATTCCCCTTGTCGGGTTCTGATTCAGAGTCGGAGCATGCATCCGATTCAGAAGCCTCCCGCTCAGCCACCAATGAATGTTTGCCCTGACACTCACTTGTGTAGTGAGTAGAGCTCTTATGGAACTCACACCACTTTCCGTGTCCTTCTTTGGCTTCGCGGTGTTGTTCTTTGCTTGCGGATTTGGTGGGTTACCCTGGGTCGCCCCGCCTTTGCTTTGTCCCTTGTTCTGCGGTTTGGGGGCATATTTCCCTTGCTTCTGATTTGCAGATCCAAAGTCTCGCTTATTTTATTTGAACTTCTGCTCAATCTTGGCAGTGTACCGGTATGCTACACCAAGAGTGAAGATGTCAAGGAACTCCATTTCCCCCTGAATGTATCTGTGCAGACAATTGTGGTACTTCAGCACCAAATGTTTCTCTGAATCTTTGATACCCAATTTTGTGCGCAATGTATGGAATAGATTCATCATCTCATGCACATTTTGATCCCTTTGTTGTCGTAGCAGAGTCCATTGTATGTACTTGTCCTCATAGCTCCCCATGGGATAATATTGTTCCTTGATGGCGTCTCAGAAAGAATCCCAAGTGAGTGCGACTGAAAACAAAGAGGGTCCCTCTCGTCCTTTTGCTCACAGTAGGTTTCCCACCAGTCCTTGACATGGGAGGCAACTTTAAGGAGTGCAAAAGTAATATTTTCCCGGTTGGAAAAGTCATGAACTGAGAAATACCCTTCTAATAGATTCAACCATCTATCTAGACGTCTACATATATTTGGCCCTCAAATATGGAAATGTCAAAGTTTACTTGTACCTTAAAAGGAGTTGCGCCTCCAGAGTGGCTGTTGGATACAGATGCGCCGTCGGAGGGCAGTCGTTGAAGGATCTAGGTAAAGTTATCCATCATCGTGTTCTTTTGTTTCTCGAGGGCCTCCTCGAGCAATATTTTGATAGGATCTCCTGCTCCCTCATCTTTCTTTTCATCCCCCATGGGCATCAGTCAGGGTTTGCGAGGCTGATCTTGCAAAGGTTCAACCAGATCGAGCCCTAACTCCTTATACCCCGACCTCGTTAGGGACATGCAAAGAAGGATCCAGAAAGAGCAGACCGCTCTGATACTACTGATCCAGACTTATGTAGGAACGCAATAAAATACAGAAATACACACAAACATAGAGATGTAGCAGAAATAAGACTTCATTTCATTAATATCACATAACTAAAATATGCTTACAGACATAATGGAAATAAACTAGCTAGGGCGCTGGTAGCTTATCTCTAAGAACAGATGTGGCGGCTACAGGCCTCTGAACTGTGTTACAATGAGGCTCGAAAGCCTATTTATTATTGAGAAACAATGGAAAACCCTAAATATCCAAAAACCTAACCCTAGGAGATGAAACGCCAATCTATGGGCCCCGTTGGGGTAAATTGGTAGATCAATTTCTCAAGGTCGTAATTTGGCATACGATCTTCGTTTGACGAACATGATACCTCGTTAGAAAGATCTCTCCGAGGACTACAACTATTGATAGCGAATGTGGAGTCAAAGACCCGAAAAACTGCCAAAAATAGTAAATTGTGCTACAATTAAGGAAACTGAAAGAAACAATGGTGGGGGTCCAAGTGGAATAGGCGGGTGGCCACCAATATCCACCTGGATCAATGTAGCATTGGATGCCCCCTTTAAGGCGGGGCAGTTCATTTACCTCCAGGGATTGGAACAATGTAATATCTCGAATGGAAATAAACAGCAATATAACGCACATAAACAAAGACAAACAGCAACTAGAGAGATATCACATGAATAATAACCAATATGGAGAACGCTGAGCCATTTGATTAATATTGAAAGATAGAAATGAGTACAAAGGTGATCAGAGTGATGGCACCTTGGCTTGCACTAGGCAAGCGTAGAAATACTCTCAGGATATGACCCGAAATGGTTGCTACTCAAGACTACATAATCTCCAATGCTGCTGCTACTGCTGGAATGAAAGGATGATTTGGGGTTGTTCCCCTCCTCGGAAAATTATAAAACTCCAGAAATGGCCTCTCCACACAAAACCCAGAAAAGCCCAGAGAGCTTTCTGGAAATGGTTGACTCCCGAAAATACCTCCTATAATATCCTGTTTCGGGGATATCTCTAAAACACGGCAAACTCCAACCAGAGATGGACTGGGAGGGCATTTACCGGATATTCCACCTCTGAAAAGAGGACGAGATTCGGAGACTACCTGGCCCTTTCCAGACTCTGTCTAAGAGTGAAAGATAAACACACCAAGTGGTATAGAACTAGAATGCTCAGAGATATAAATAAATAACAGTGCAGCAGACATATAATAACAGAGAAAGAAATTACGGCAACTCATCCAGAAAACATAGAGAGGAAATGCTGAGCCATTTTATTAATCTGAGAAATATAATGAAGTACAATAGGTGATCAAAGTGATGGCACCTAATCTTGCCCAAGGCAAGTGAAGAAACACTTTCAGAAAATAAAGGAAATGGTTGCCCTATGAACTGCGTCCCAGCTGCTAGAAAACTGCCATGTAGCCGCTACTGCTGGAATGGACTGAAGACTAGGGGTTGATCCCCTCGTCAGAATGAGCTGAAAATCTGCAATCCTCCTCTGCTCACCAATCCCGACAAAACCCATAAATCATATCAAAAATAGCCGACCCCCGAAAATCACCAGAAAATACCTCCCCAGGGAATTAAGCTGGCCTCCAAGGCTCTGCGCAGAGGCTAAATGGAAATAGCTAAAACACCGCCTCAAACTCCACCAAAATCCTCCTGTGGGCAAAGGCTGACCCTCTACTCAAAATCTCAGCTAAATCTCCTGCAGAAATCCCGAACTGGAGCACCTCCAAGATGGACTACGTCCTCTCTCCCAGTGACTACGCAGTGTCTATGAACCCCCAGTTCCGCAACAAACCCAAACAACAAAACTACTCACAAAATGCTGAAGAAATAACCTTGCCCGAGCAGGCACTCGATGTCCCCCGGGGCTAAGGGTGAGATCTCCAACCGAAGACACTCAATGCACTAAACAGTGTTGCAGACAGGCTAAACAGCCAGCGTGCTCAAGAAGACAAAACTTCTAGCTCAAAATCATCAACTCCAGAATGAATCAAATGAGGAGGCTCCTCCATCTTTTATAACGTTGGTTTCTCTCCAAAACCCCAATGTAGCCTCTCTCTCCTCCACGTGTTCATCCTCATCTGCGCAGAAGCTTCTAGAGTGTACGTAGGCCCCCCTCCTCTACGTGGTGTTTGGCCCCCCTTGGCTCCCCCTTAAGTCACAACATTGTGCTACTAGGTGGATGTCTTATTTCACTTAAGTGAGTTAGACCCTCTCCACTCACTTTTTATTTATTTACAAACTATAGACGGCAAACTAAAAAAAATCGAATATTCCAATTAGCTGTCACTAATTAGGAATATTACAGTCTCCCCCGGCAGAATGTTGCTTGTCCTAAAGCAACTAAAGTGATGGATGCTGTAAAATCTTCTCTCTCTCCCAAATGGCATCCTCATTTGGCAAATTCTTCCACCTCACCAAGAATTCCTGGACTGTCCTGCTCCGTAACTGCCTCTCCCTGGTATCAATAATGGCCTCTGGCTACAACACCAAGTGCCCCTCATCATCCGTAGGTGGTAGCTCCTCTATCATTGTCACCTGCTGCCCTAGCGCCTTCTTCAGGCATGATACATGGAAAATGTTGTGGATCTTGCCGCCTTGGGGCAGCTCCAACTCATACGCAACCTGCCCAATCCTGCGTATCACCCTATATGGCCCGTAAAAGCGAGGCTTGAGCTTCTCAGCCCCCTTTTTCTTCAACGATGACTGTTGGTATGGCTGTAATCGTAGGTAGACCAAGTCCCCTACCTCAAACTGTCTCTCCACCCGACCTCTATCGGCATACAGCTTCTGCTGGTTCTGTGTTGTAGCCATATTGTCCTTGAGAGCTCGGAGGATGTCCTGACTCTCTTGGATCCAAATCTTGGCTCTAGGAGCCTTGCTAGCACCGAACATCACATCAGCAAAAGATAAAGGATGGTACCCATACAAAGCATAAAATGGTGACATACAAATAGACATGTGATGTGTCATGTTGTAGCAGTACTCCCCCAAATGCAACCATCTCAACCATGCTCGTTGTTGCCCACTGACATAGTTATGCAAGTAGCCCTCCAGCCACTTGTTAACTATCTCCGTCTGTCCATCCGTCTGTGGGTGGTAACTGGTACTCGGTGTCAACTCCGTCCCCACTAGTCGGAAAAGCTCCTGCCAAAACCCGCCCATGAAACGGCTGTCCCTATCACTGATGATGGTCTTAGGAAGACCATGCAGCCTAAAAACCTCTCTGAAGAACAGCTCGGCCACCTGTGCTGCTGTGTAATGCGCGGATATGGCGAAAAAGTGCGCATACTTTGTCAAAAGATCAACGACGACAAAAATACAATCCTTGCCCTGCACCATGGGCAACCCTATGATGAAGTCCATCGATATGCTCTCCCATTTCCCCTCCGAAATGGGAAGAGGCTGCAACAATCCGGCGGGATGGCTCATCTCCCCCTTGTTCCTCTGACAAACATCGCACTCCCTGATGTGCTGGAGTACGTCCTCCTTGAGGCCCTTCCATGAGAACCTCTCTCTAATGGCCTTGTAGGTTTTGGTAAACCCCTGATGGCCTGCCAATGGAGAATCGTGTGATGCCTGGAGTATCTTCCTCTTAAGCTGAGATCCCTCAAGTCACAACGTTGTGCTACTAGGTGGATGTCTTATTTCACTTAAGTGAGTTAGACCCTCTCCACTCACTTTTTATTTGTTTACAAACTATAGACAGCAAACTAAACAAAATCGAATATTCCAATTAGCTGTCGCTAATTAGGAATATTACACCTCCCTTGAGGCACTACGCTATTCCCCAAGAGAAACGCTGACCCTGAATGCTCCGATGCAAATAATGGCCTCTGTCTCTGTCAAAATGATAGAATATGTAAGGGTTGATCCCTCTCCAACTCCTCCGGGCTGAATCCCGTGATAAACCCTCAATTCAGAACCACCTCTATCCAAGACTGCGTCCTCCCTCTCACTGACTGTGCTATCTCTTCCAAGGAACGCTCCCAACTGTGGATGCTGCTATCCTCTCCGACAAAACAAGATGAAACTCCTCACCCGAGCAAGCACTCGAAGTCTCCCGGGGCTGAGGTTGGGATCTCTGAACGGAGACACCCAATGTACTGAACAGTACGTGCAGACTTTGCTAAACAACAAGCGTGCTCAATGTCAAAAGACAAATCTCAAGATGCATAATCAGAATGAATGAGAATGAGGAGACCCTCCCTCCTTTTATGCTTGGTGAACCTTTCCCTCACCTAGGGCCCACCAATCTCTGCGTTGTCCCCTTGAGCCACGCTGTCCATCTCTCTCTGCGCTAGCTTGGCCCCACACTGTCTACGCTGCCCCTTTTCCTACGCTGCCACTTGACCACTAGCCCCACTTGCCAAATAGACATGTCTCTTAAGTGACTTTAGGAAATACTTTTTATCCTAAGTGTGAGCTAAGTGTCCTCATTTATAATTTAACTTTATAAAGGCAAAATAGTCAAAATTAATATTTCCAATTAGCTATTGCTAATTGGGAATATTACAGACAACCATGGGTTCCTTAATGATAGAGGGGGGCTCATCTAGGGCCCATATGAACCAGGGTGATGGCCATGGATAAGGGGGTAGAGCTCATGTTAAGCTTTTGCCCACGTGCTAAATTTGTATGTCCTGACCATGTTTTACAATTTGTGGTACATTTCCAGTTGAGAGTGGCTAAATTATGCTTTTTCTTTTTCTTTTAGCTGCATCAACATTCGGGGCATCGTTCCAGGCCCAACCCAAGGTGTGGACAAGGGGAGGGGGAGGCTAACCCTATGTGGACCCAGCAGACACATGTGGACCCGAATGGGAAAATAGATGAAAGGGGCTAAAATGAGTGGAAGGTGAGTGATGTAGGTGGTATCGGGAAGAGGGACCATGCAACCAAAATTGGGATTTCCCATGTAGTGCCAACCGAATAGCCAAATGGTCAGTAAAGGAGATCCCACGGAACTAGGATACAAGGGTAACCATGAAAGCAGGTAGTGGAGACAAGAATACAGGCCTAACCCACTCTTTTCGCCGAATCCCCCCACCAATCCATGCCCAAAAGTGCCCATGACAAGTAAGGAAAATTACTCAACTATACCAATGAAAAGTCATACTTGTGGGGTCTGGAGGCCTACCTTCAAACATACATTCATGACAAGTGATCGAGGGACCACATGGCTAGCTCAGGTGGTGGAGACAATGGCACGCTGCACATTGAGCTATTTGGTGGCTGCAAGGGGCTGTTGGTTGTCGGCTGAGGACCATCTAAGAGAAAAAAAAAATCTCCTATATACACTACCCACAAGTGGTGCGTAACAGAGCCTACACGCGTGATGCAACTACTGGAGAAAGTCACACTATTTGATCCATAGGGGCTTGAGGAGTTTGAGTGGGTTGTTGATTTTTCTGAAATTTATCTCAAGTTTTGTTGTAATTTCCTTGTAAATTTTGAGGGTCTATTTTGTTGATATTTGTAGCCTGGGAGCTAAGTCACCTGACATAGGGACACGCAGGACAAGAAAAATAGAGTGTCCGACACAGGCACGTAAACTCCCCGAGAGAGGACACATTAGGACACTTTATATATATATATATATATATATACATACTAAATAGATATTTCTTACACAAATTTTCATTCATGATACAAATTCAGAAATAGATCTAGATTCTACATTTTAAATTTTAAATTTTAAATTTGTAAATTTTACGAAGTAACATTATGCATACAAATACAATTGTGACAGATTCATCAATGATCCAATAGGAGACAAGAAATTGCAGTTTTCTCATTAAGTCATCAAAATCAAAATGTGTTACATAGGTAGTAGAAATGCCAATGGCAAATAGAAATAGAAAATACAAAACAACTAGAAGCCTCATGTGAAAAATCCTAAATCGGGATTCCTACTGCAACAAATCGGAATTACTTCTTCTATTATGTTTCATAATTATTTCATTACTTGTAAAATATCAAAGTAATTTCTGAAGCAGTCTACACAAATAATGTTGCGGAATAAATCTAAGTGCTGAAACAATCTAAACAAAATACAATGAAAAACATCCACACATGACAATTATTTTTGGACTAAGTCCCCGGAAAAACCCAACTTGGGAAAACCGGTGCAACAGATCTGAGGGTTTGTATTATTAAACAGCAGAATCTTGAATACTACTAGGGTGCCAACATCCGGCAAACCCTTCAGAGAAATCTAGACAATCTGGTGAAAACTGTGAGATCTACCTCACTCTGCAAGTCTCCGGCTGATCTGACAGCGTTAGTGAAGTCCTCACTGCCTCTGTGTGATTGCCTACGCTAGAACTGCGTAAGCCTGCGTGGGCAAGCTTGAGGAATTGTGTCACCTTCCTCTCCAATTGATCTAGTTGATCTAAGACTGGATTTTGGCCCTCCTGACTCAGAAACCCCAGCCTCTAGCTATCTCCGGACTGACTCCAAGAGACACTGCATTGTTTATGCGTGATTTCCTGCAGGATCTACATCACCTCTTCAGAAAATTGCGTTGTCTCTCTCTCCGCGTCACCTCTGCCTCTTTCTGAAATGCACTCCTGGTCCTCCTGACCAGTCTCTACTTCTGCCCCATCTGAATCTGATCACTGAATCACAACCTCTTATCAAACCCTGCCCTAGTGATTTGATTCTTGATCAAAAGTTGTGTCTCCTCACACAAATTCGAAAATGTTCAATGGCTCAAGTGTCACAATGTATTTTCCATAGGCCCCTCACCGTCCTTATATTCTTTTGTTGAACCTTCAACGGCCAAGATTAAAACATAATCAAGGGCTAAGATTAACTTGGAGGTGATCCATGACTTTATCTAGAAGATTCACACTTAGTTTAATTAATACCCTTTAATTAATCAGTTTCCCTAAGTTTAGACTTAGGAAAACATTAAAAAACGATTAATTATTTTAATTAAACCATCTCTTAATGGAATTTTCCAAAACCATTTATGGGTTTTATGGAATACATGTGTCCTAGCCTATATACAAAATTACAAGGCTAGAGCACATCCGATGCTACCATATATCAACACCTCAAGGTAGTAGGTAGCTCATGACTCGTGTGTCATCAATCATCATCATCAAAATTAGCGTCACTATCATGGTCACCACTGCTCACCTCTGTTGCATCATCCTCCTTTGTATCCAATGTCATCTTTGCATCTGTTGGTGTGGAGGATGACCCTCAATAGTATCACCATCATCAAAAGTGACAGGCTCTAGCACTGGATAATTAAGATCCAAGTTGGCCAATGCCAACTAAACACTGTTGTCCAAACCCATATCATCAGGAAAGACATCCCACATCTTTGTCTTTCCCTTCAACCACTCATCCCTCTACCTGTAAATAAGACGAAGGTTGGTGTGCACATACACCATTGTCTATGCCCTAGACTGCTCAAACCTGCTCTTCTTGACACTATACAAATTCTCATATGTGCTTCAATTCCTCTCGCAACAAGAGGATGAAGTCACCTGAAAGAGGAGCCTCGCGGCTAACTTTTGTAGAGGAGGGTGTGTTGCCCCATGAGTTTCCCACCAAGAATAGAGCATCTTAGCCCCCCTGTCTCTAATCACATCATAGCCTACAAATTGCCCAATGCCAATGGAAAACTCTGCAAAAGAATCCTCCACCTCATCAAGGGATGCTCTATCCTAAAAAATCAGACTCAATGCATCCTTCCTCCCTGTGGAATTTCACCATCCATGTGAGGAGGGAATCTGCAGGAAATTCCACCATTCAGCCACTCATGCGTGTAGTATTTTGGGTTCAATGAGTGAGCCAAACGATGCAAAGGTGTGCAATCTTGTCCCATCTGCTAACACGAATATCCTGTATGGTGGTGAAGAAGGCCTCTGATGATGTCTCATACTCGGGGCACTCACTCTGTAAAATAATGGTCCTCACAGACTCAATCGTGGAATCCCATGCCTCATAAACCTCTTCTAAGATGGGTTGGTCTGTATCTGCAAATCGTAGCAAAGTAATGATAGGGTCCATAATCTTAATTGTGAGATCTACCCTCTCCCACCAAGCATCATCTAACACTCTGTCCTTCACTCTTTTTGAGGTTGTTTGATCTGTCTTTCTCCAAAAAGACCAAAACTCTTAAATAACCATGGCCCCAAGAGCGGTCTTGACCTCCCTTAACCTCTTCAACATGATGAAGGAAGAGGCAAACCGTGTATCTGCAATCTTCAACAATGATAGATGGGTGTACTCCAGGACACGCTGGACACAAGAAGCGAACACGTGTCCGAGAAAATTAGTAAGTCACATAAGTCTGATCTATTGCAAGTAGCCAAACTCTGCTATTGCATTTGAAGAGGTGTCGAGACTCCTGATTTGGAGGGTTGAAAGTTCGGATAGACAGTTGAGTGAAGGCCACATTGGATGAGGTGTCAGCGCAGTGATTTGGAGAGAGTTTAGGCTTGTTTAGAGGAGGATTATCACTCTAAGTTAGGGCAGTCCAAAAGCCCTAACCAAAGGGAAGATCACCTCTGTATTGTTGCTCAAATCTGTTAAAATTTGGGTACCAGAGGACAAGTGGTTCCCTAAGGCTTTGATCTTTGGCCTAGGGAAAAGTGTCCAAATTTATTTGTACTTGTCTCCTAAAGTGACTTTATAAGTGGTAAAGTCAATTTATTTAAAAAGTGACTTTACAAGTGGTAAAGTTACATTCTAATTTTAAAGTGACTTTATTAAAGTCAATGCAAAATTAGAAAGTGAAAAAGTGATTATGGAAATAAAAGGCTGTAATATTCCTAATTAGCACCGCTAATTGGAATATTTGATTTTTGTATAGTTTTGCCGACTATAGTTTATTAATAAATAAAAGTGAGAAAGGGGGTCTAACTCACTTAAATAAAATAAAGTGTTTCCCTAGTAGGTGCAACGTTATAACTTAAGGGGGAGCCTTGGGGGTCCACACCACGTATGAGGGGAGGCTCACGTAGCCTCTAGGAGCTTCTGCGCAGTCTTATGAGGAGCACGTGGGAGAGAGGGACCACGTTAGGGTTTTGAGGAGGGCCAGCGTTATAAAAGGTGGGAGAGCCATCTCATTTGGCATTCTTGTTGTTGATGATATTTGAGCTAGACTTTTGTCTTCTTGAGCACACTGGCTGTTTAGCTTGTCTGCAGCACTGTTTAGTGCGTTGAGTGTCTCCGGTCGGAGATCTCGCCCTTAGCCCCGAGGGACTTCGAGTGCCTGCTCGGGCAAGGTTTTTCCTTCAGTCTTTTACGGGAGACTTGGTTGTTTGTTTTGCGGAGGAACTGGGCTTCTTTGGGTAACTGTGCAGTCCCTGGGAGAGAGGACGCAGTTCTTGTTGGAGGTGTTCCGGTGCGGGGTTTTCTGCAGGAGTTTCAGTGAGATCCGGTGTGGAGGCTCAGTCTTTACCAGTTGGAGATTTTCCGGGGAGTTTATGGCTCTGTTTCAGCATTTATCATTTGGCATCTGCGCTGGGCCTGGAGGGACAGCGTAATTCCTTGAGGAGGGTTTCCTTGGTGATTTTCGAAGGTGGTCCATTTTTGTTATGGTTTTTGGGTTTGGTCCGGGTTGGCGAGTACAGGTGATTTGCAGATTTTCAGCCCATTCCGACAAGGGGATCAGCCCCTAGTTTCAGTTCATTCTCGCAGCAGCAGCAGTTTGCGGCAGTTTCCTAGCAGCTGGGACGCAGTTTCTTGTGGCAGCCATTTCCTATCTTTCTGAGAGAGTTCGTCACTTGCCTTGAGCAAGAATAGGTGCTGTCATTTTGATTATCCATTGTATTTCATTATATTCTCAGATTAATAAAATGGCTTAGCATTCCCGGCATTTTTAGGAGTATTTGCTTTATGTTCTATTTCTGGCATTTTCCATATTGTCGTATGCTTGTATTGCTGTCTATTTCCCTTTAGGGATATTATAGTGGTATCAAAGCATAGATCTGGCTCAGCCTGTGGAGCTAGCAGTCTATGAGGCCGAGGGATAGACCCCACATCTGTTACAGAGGTAAGAGATACAGAGACATTGAGCGTAGGTTGGAGAACACCTACGGAGAGGGGGACTGTGTTCGAGTGGTGGACACAGATCAGGAGCAGCCTGTGACAGATACAGATCAGGAGCAGCCTGTGACAGATACAGAGTAGGAGCAGCCTGTGGTGGACGTAGAGCAGCAGGATCCTATGGCAGACGAGGAGGATGCGAGGAGATATAGGGATACGCTCCTCCAAACAATGCAGGATCTGTCGAGACAGATGGAGACGGTGGGACAGAGACTCACTGTGTTGGAGGTTAGGCAGCAGGAAACCCCAAGGGGTTTTCAGATTGGTGAGGGATCAGGCACATCCCACCATATGCCGGAGCGTGAGGCTATCCCCATTATGGCATCGCATGCACCCACGCGATCCACTATGCCCACGTTCCTAGCAGAGGACACAGGGATGGGAGCACAGCAGGAGCCAGAGCCTGAGCCTGGCCAGATGGGTGCCTATCTTGCAGAGTACCGGGCATACGGGCCGGAGCTCAGAGATCTTATCTCATTCAGAGATTTTGTCCAGCTCCAGCGTGACAGTAGACCCCGTGATCATCGCAGAGGGTACAGGCATCATCATGATGACCACCGCGCAGCTAGCAGATTCCATTTGCCCACATTTGATGGCTCATCAAACAGTTCGGCAAAGTCCTGGGTAGAAAAGCAGGATATCTATTTCCAGCTTAATCAGGTGTCGCAGTCAGAAGCCATTAAGGTGGCAACATTACATTTGGATGGTGAGGCCCAGGACTGGTGGTTTCATGGGATGACGACACTCGGACATTCCACCGTGACGACATATGCCAAGTTTACCAGGAGGGTGATAGAGCGTTTTGACCGGAGGGATCCGGAACAGCACTTTGTTGAGCTGACGAGGCTCAAGCAGACTGGGAGCCTTGAGACTTACATTTCAAATTTCTTGAGGGTTTCAGTGATGGTGCCACATCTATCCGCAGCCCGAATGATCTACATGTTTGTGGAGGGATTAGCAGAGCCACTTCGTGGCCTAGTCAGGTCGACTAGACCAACTACACTCCAGGATGCTATCAGCAGGACCCGAGACTTACAAGATGCCTTACCCCGGACTCGGACACCTTATCCTCAGAGACAGGCTTTCCAGCCTAAGGGGAAGGACGCGAGGATTCCGCCTCCCAAGGGGAATCCCGAACAGGTGCAGGTTGATGATGAGGCCAGGAGCGAGATGAAGAAGAAGCGGTTGTGCTTCACCTGCCAGGAGCCATGGGCACCAGGACATAGATGTGCTGCTGGGAAAGCACATTTCATTGAGGTCTTCTCCGAGAGCAGCGGGGAAGAGGATGAGGAGGATGATGTGGAGGCAGGAGATTGTCGTGCAGTACAGGATACCTTACCACCTCCACCACTACCAGCAGGCGGTGCGTCGTTTGCACCTACTGGAGGAGCTCTAGCCACATTGCGGGGAGTTCCCAAGTACTTGACGCTGCGCGTACGGGGGACAGTGCGTGGTCAGCGAGTCTCAGTTTTGGTTGATAGTGGGGCAACCCACAACTTCATCGATGCACAGATGGTTGAGTGGAGAGGTATACAGACTGAGGGCTTTGATGGATTTTCAGTTTTGGTCCCAGGAGATTAGACCATGGTATGTGCTCGATATGTTCCCGAGTTATCAGTGACGATGGGCACCTATACATTGACAGATCACTTTTTTGTGGTCGATATTCCGGACACCAACATGATACTGGGTGTTCAGTGGCTTATCACTCTAGGGAAGGTCACGACGGATTGGAAGGCCCTAGAGATGGAGTGGGATGATCCCAAGACAGGGAGGCATGAGAAGATACGAGGACAACACACATATCCGTCTCAGACTGTTTTGGCTCATCGGATGGAGGCAACCTTCCGTAAGGGAGATATAGAGTGGGCAGTAGAGCTGCGGGCATCAGAGGCAGCGACTACGGGACAAGCAGTGCACCCAGAGGCACTGACCATCCTTGACAGGTATGCCATAGTATTCGGGGATATTCCGCCAGGGTAGCCACCGGATCGGGGGTTTGAGCATACCATTGAGTTGGAACAGGGTACACAGGCAGTGATCACCACACCTTACAGGCATCCCAAGGCCTACCGGGATGAGATTGAGCGAGCTATTCAGGAGTTGCTGGCCCTTGGGCACATTCGGCCGAGCACGAGTCCTTTCGCTTCTTCCGTGGTGTTGGTGAAGAAGAAGGACAGCACATTGCGGATGTGCATTGACTACAGGGCTCTGAACAAGAAGACCCTGAAGAACAGGTACCCCATTCCCAGGATCGATGAGTTGATGGACGAGTTGAGAGGAGCACGGTTCTTCTCAAAGATTGATTTGAGATCTGGGTACCATCAGATTCGTGTGAGGGAACAGGACATTCCCAAGACCGCTTTCAGGTGTCATTATGGGCACTTTGAGTTTCTGGTTATGCCTTTTGGGCTGACCAATGCACCAGCCACCTTTCAGTCGTGCATGAATCATATCTTCCGCAGTCATCTGAGGAAGTTTGTGTTGGTCTTCTTCAATGACATACTCATATACAGCAGGACTTGGAAGGAGCATCTCCAACATATTGAGACAGTATTGCGCATCTTGGAGGAGCAATAGTTCTATGCCAAGCTCTCCAAATGTGAGTTTGGATTGACGGAGATGTTGTACTTGGGACATATTATAGGAGTGGACGGGGTGAGAGTCCACGAGGAGAAGATCAGGGCCATCAGAGATTGGCCAGAGCCGAGGAACATGACTGAGCTTTGGGGATTTATTGGCATTTGCACTTACTACAGGAAGTTCGTCAAGGGTTTCTCACAGCTCGCTGCACCCCTCATGGATTTGACAAAGAAGGGGGCATTCAGTTGGTCAGACACAGCACAGCGAGCCTTTGAAAGGCTCAAGGAGGTGATGAGTAGCTGCCCCGTGCTTGCATTGCCGAATTTCACGCAGCCATTCGTCCTGGAGTGTGATGCGTCAGGAGAGGAGATTGGTGCGGTATTGATGCAGGGTGGTCATCCTATAGCTTTTGAGAGCCGGAAGCTCCTTCCGCATGAGAGGTTGTATTCCATATACGACAAGGAGATGTTGGCCATTATGCATGCATTGGCCAAGTAACGGCAGTATTTAGTGGGCAGCAGATTCAGGGTGAGATCTGATCACAACAGCCTCAGGTTCTTTCTGGAGCAGAAGCAGTTGCAGGAGAGGCAGCAGAAGTGGATCAGTAAGATCCAAGCCTATGACTTTGACATTGAGTACGTCAAAGGCAAAAATAACGTGGTAGCCGATGCCCTTTCACGTAGACCGGCCACGTTATCTCTTATGAGCTTGGACGCAGATTGGAGGGCTCGACTGTTGGTGGAGTACTCCAAGGACAGGTTTGCATGTGAGGTGTTGGATGGACAGGTAGCGAATGACAGGTACAGGGTGGTTGATGAGATTATCTATTATAGGGACAGGATCTTCTTGACTGAGGGATCTCAGCTTAAGAAGAAGATACTCCATGCTTCACACGACTCACCATTGGCCGGCCATCAGGGGTTTACCAAAACCTACAAGGCCATTAGAGAGAGGTTCTCATGGAGGGCCTCAAGGAGGACGTACTCCAGCATGTCAGGGAGTGCGATGTTTATCAGAGGAACAAGGGAGAGATGAGCCATCTCGCAAGATTGTTACAGCCTCTTCCCATTCCAGAGGGGAAATGGGAGAGCATATCGATGGACTTCATCACAGGGTTGCCCATGGTGCAGGGCAAGGATTGTATCTTCGTAGTCGTTGATCGACTGACGAAGTATGCTCACTTTTTCGCCATATCCGCACACTACACAGCAGCACAGGTGGCAGAGCTGTTCTTCAGGGAGATTTTCAGGTTGCATGGTCTTCCTAAGACCATTATCAGTGACAGGGACAACCGCTTCATGGGCGGATTCTGGCAGGAGCTTTTCCGGCTAGTGGGGACAGAGTTGACACCAAGCACTAGTTATCACCCACAGACGGATGGGTAGACAGAGATAGTTAACAAGTGGCTGGAGGGCTACTTGCGTAACTATGTCAGTGGGCAGTAGCGAGCATGGCTGAAGTGGCTGCATTTGGGAGAGTATTGCTACAACACGACGCATCACATGTCCATTGGTATGTCACCGTTCTATGCTTTGTATGGGTATCATCCTTTATCTTTTGCGGATGTGATGTTTGGTGTTAGCAAGGCTCCGAGAGCCAAGATTTGGATCCAAGAGAGTCAGGACATCCTCCGAGCTCTCAAGGACAACATGGCCACAGCACAGAATCAGCAGAAGCTGTATGCTGATAGGGGTCGGGTGGAGACAGTTTGAGGTAGGAGATCTAGTCTACCTACGACACTAATATTCGACAACGACATTAAAGGTATGGGGGCCGAGAAGCCTAAGCCCCGCTTTATGGACCCAGGTGATATCAGATTGGACAGTCAAGATATGAGTTGTAGGCTCCGCCCCAAGGCAAGATTCATAACATTTTCACTGACGGTGCCCAAAGAAGACAGCCGTTAGGACAATACTTCACATTTCCATACCACCACTGATGATGAGAGGGCATTCAGGTTGTACTGTGAGGCTATTGATACTGTGGAGAGGCAGTCATGAGCAGATTTTCAACTAATCTTGTGGAGAAGAATTTGCTTTAAGGAGATGCTGTGTTCTGGGGAGAATGAGAAGATTTTGCAGCATCCATCACTTCAGTTGCTTGAGGACAAGCAACATTTTGCTGGGGGAGACTGTAATATTCCTAATTAGCACCGCTAATTGGAATATTTGATTTTTGTATAGTTTTGCCGACTATAGTTAATTAATAAATAAAAGTGAGGAAAGGGGTCTAACTCACTTAAATAAAATAAAGTGTTTCCCTAGTAGAGGCAACGTTGTAACTTAAAGGGGAAAGCCTTGGGGGTCCACACACACATGAGAGAGGCTTCGAGCTCTGGGGGAGCTTCAGCCTGCAGAGGAGCACGTGGAGAGAGAGGGACCACTAGGGCTTTTGAGGAGGCTGGCCACACAGTAAATCGTGGGAGAGCCATCCTATTTTGATTCTTGTTGTTGATGATATTTGAGCTAGACTTTCTACTTCAGCACGTCGGTCGTTTAGTCGGTCTACACTGTTCAGTGGCCTCCCGGTCTAGATCTGCCCCCGCAGTTCCTGGGACTTCGAGTGCCTCGCCGGCAAGGTTTTTCCTTCGCCTTACTGAGACTGGTTTGCTGAGCTATGAGGAGCCGGGCTTCTTGGGTGATCGCAACCCCGTGTGAGGTGAGGACGCAGCCTGTCGAGGTGTCCGTGTGTTTTCCAGAGTTTCGGGGCTGAGATCCGGTGTGTGGAGGCTCGCCTACTGCCTGGAGATTTTCCTGTAGGGACATTGGCTCTGTTTCAGCATCTATCATTTGGCATCTGCGCTGGGCCTGGAGGGACAGCGTAATTCCTTGAGGAGGGTTTCCTTGGTGATTTTCGGTGGTGGTCCATTTTTGTTATGGTTTCTGGGTTTGGTCCGGGTTGGCGAGTACAGGTGATTTGCAGATTTTCAGCCCATTCCGGCAAGGGGATCAGCCCCTAGTTTCAGTTCATTTCTTCCTGTATGTTAGCTTTATACAGTTTTCTCAGTAAAACTGGGACACAGCTTCTGTATGTCTACTTCTTCTTTTCTGAGAGAGTTCTTCACTTGCCTTGAGCAAGAATAGGTGCTATCATTCTGATTATCCATTGTATTTCATTATATTCTCAGATTAATAAAATGGCTTAGCATTCCCGGCATTTTTAGGAGTATTTGCTTTATGTCTATTTCTGGCATTTTCCATATTGCCGTATGCTTGTATTGCTGTCTATTTCCCTTTAGGGATATTACAAAGGCTAAGTGGGTCTTTATTTAAGTGGGTGAGTTAAAAAATAGAAAGTGAGAATTAAATGCACATTTATTCTCATCTCTAGATCTAAATGAATCTCAGCCATTAGATCTTAGGGTAACCCAAAAGGTCATTTACGGTAAAAAGAGAGGAGAAGAGGAAAAGATCAATTCAGTCTTTCATGAGCTATTGAGAGAAAGCGAAGGAGAGCAAGGAGAAAATTTCTGAGCAGTGAGAAGTTGAAGGAGGGCAGCAAGGAGACTTCAACAAATCCGTACAGTAGCTTCATTGGGCACAAATCCCAAGGCAGAATCCGTACAGCAAGAGTTTGGCACAATTTTCGAGAAATGAGGCATAGAAATCGAGGAATCCATACAACAGCTTCAGCACGAATTCCAAGGCAGATTCTGGGCATGAAAACCGAGGAGCACTATTGTTATTCCGAAACAAATTTTGAGAAATCCATACATCAATGGTAGCACAGTTTTCGAGGCAAATTTTGGCACATTTTTCGAGGAAGTACAGACGTACTTTTTCATATAGTTCGTACAGCAGTACAGCCGTACTACAGAATTTTGGGCACGTTTTTCGAGGGTGACAATTCAACATTTAATGTTGTTCATTTAATGCTGTAAAATTTATATTCTGTTGGCACCTTTTCCGAGGCGATGTGCAAACACGGAAATCGAGATAAGTTAAATTTGTGGTTGCTGGAATTTTTACTGTATATTTCAATTTCTCTGCAAAAGCATTTTTTCAGAAATAAAGAAGAGCTCTCAAATTGATTTTCCCCAAGAGTTGTAGGGGGTTTTTCCAGGGTCACATTGACTAAAAATCATTGTGTTATTTTTTGTGTGTGTCTGTCATATTTTTCCTGTGTCTTATTTTTGCATTTTCAGCGGTTGCAAAAATCTCCAAATTTGTGTTTTCAGAAATTTCAGTCATTTCCAGATTTTAGTATTTATATCATGTTCAGATTTAAAACTATATGCATGAGTGATAAGGAAAACTGATAATGGGAGTGGAGATTGAATTTCTACAAAATCCAAGGCAGAGAAGTAAGGTTGCAAGGGTGCGAAGTTTGTGGAGGAAGTTTGCTAGGTTGGAGGGTTGTTCTAGAGGAGCTAGAAGAGTAATTTCTTCTGACTGCTTGAATGTCATCCTAACACTGTAAGGAGGAGAGTGTGAAAATTCCTAAATCTAACAATCTCAGGAATCCTACTGCAACCAGCTGAATTTACTACTATTTTGTAAATTACAATACAGAATTAATTTAGATTTCTTCATGAATTATTGCAATAAATTACTGAAGCATCCTTGTTAAATTATAACCATGGTGTGTTCTATGCTTAATACAAGTTTACTTTAATATTTCTTAAGCCCGTTACAAATTAGCTCATAGAACAGAATTATAGATCAACAAAAGACCAGCCAATAATATAGATCAGATTTACAATTCTTCTTGTCCAGCAAAGATATTAGATATTGTGTGTTACGGCAGTCAACAGGATGCTTCAGCCAGCAAAGCCTTTCTAGATCAGCCAACCTTCCAAGTGTCACACCCACAGCCCTCAAAGAAAACTCATCACAAGTCAATGTTGGTCAACCAAAAAGTCAACGCAGAACAGCAACAGAAAGTCACGCTGTAGATTAGGACTTCGGTCAAACAGCTATGTTTTCCTCGATTTTAGTGCCCAGCAGTACGGCCTCTCAAAAGCAGAATTTTGGCAGAGTTTTGAGGTCAAATGACGAAGGGTTGACCACGGTCAACGCTGGTCAACGCTTACGCAATTCAGCGCTAAACAGATCCGCAGAAAAACAGCTCCGCATGTGTGAAGGGAAGAGGCCTCCAAAGGCTATCGAACCAATCAGATCACAATGAGAGATGTGTGATGAATTGATGAGAAAATGACCTCCAAGTCTCTCCAATTTATATCCATTAGTGAGGGTGTGTGACACATCTATTAGGCATGTGAGCCTACATTACAAATCTGGCCGACCTTGCACATGTGTGGAAAATAAATTCAAAATATATGTTCTGCTCGTCCAAACAAGATGATCTTTAGATCAATCTTGCACCTCTCCGAAAGAGGAACCCAACAAAAATATGACCATCATCATATGAGCAGTGCAACATGGAATTTGGAACTAGTTGTCCAAAATTAACACTCCCTCTCACCTAGGGAGAACTCCATCTGTCCACAAGTGCCATCTATCAGTACCATCGTGTAATTTCACCCAACATCGTGCGTCATCCTACCATAACTTGCCTTGTCGTCTCTCGTTCTCAAATAGAACAAAAAAAGGTGAGTCACAAAGACATCACACTCAGTTGACCCGAAGTCAGCTTAGAGGTTAAAACCTCTCTTGGACTCAAAAGAGTCTCATACTAACCTAAAGTTAGTTTACTGAACCGAAGTCAATTCAAAGGTAAGAACCTCATCATACTTGATCCCAGATCAAGGTGTTGGACACATTCCATCCTAGACATAGAGAGTACAGCAATCTCTGATGCGTCCATCGGTCTTGCTATTGGTCTCTATCCACATTTCCCACCTCATTGGCCAAATGAGAGGTACTTCCCATGAGTCCAAAACTCCATGGGTAGGATGCGTGCGGGGCACAGATCAAAGAGAGGTGAACCAACTCAATATCATAACAGTGGGGCAGAAGCACAAGAAGGTTCGACAAGCCTAGCCACGTATGTGCTTATAGCTCCAAGAAGCTATCCCCAAGCCCCCTGGAGCTCCCAGAGGTCATAGTCCAACTCAAGCAGGACCCTCAAAATAGGCTCTAACCACGATTCCAAGCTTCTTACGAAAGGTTAGGAACTTGAACTTCCCCAGGGGTTTTGTGAGAATATCTGTGACCTGCTCATCAGTTCCTATATGATCGAGCCTTACGGCGCCTCGATGTACCATATCCCAGATAAAGGGGTCCCTAATATCAATATGCTTGGATCGATCGTGGAACGCGAGAATCTCAGAAAGACGAATCCCACTCTGGTTATCACAAAGGATAACGATGGTATCTAGCACATGCCCAAACAACTCACTGAAGAGTTTTCGCAACCAAACAGCTTCACAACAGGCCATACTCGCTGCAATGTATTTAGCCTCACGGTGCTCAAAGCCACCGACTTCTGCTTCTTGCTTATCGAAGATATCGAAGCAAAACTCAAGGTGAAATAACATCCAGATGTGTTCTTGTAGTCCATCTCACTACCAGCCCAATCGGCATCAGTGTATCCATGGAGTCTCAAACTCCCGGCAGTGTATCTAAGCCCATGGTTGATTGTGCCCCAAAGATATCTCAATAGATTCTTGGCACCAATCTAGTGAATGTGATGAGGATCAACCATATGTTGACTCAAAGTGTTCACAGCAAAACATACGTCCGGACAGGAGTTCACTAGGAACATCAAGGCCCCCACAAGTTGTTGAAACTCGATAGGATTTGCTAGCACGGGCCCAACAGCGTTGCCACGCAACTTCTTAAATTTGAGCTCCATCGGTGTCGACACAGACTTAAAGTCCACCATACCAAATCTCTCCAGCAGCTTCAGGACATATATTCCTCGAGAAAGGAAAATCTCACCTGGCCTCTGCCAAACGTCCAAGCCTAGGAAGTAATGCATCAGTCCTAAGTCTTTCATCTCAAACTCAGAAGCTAGCTTCCTCTTACACTGATGAATGAGAGGTTCAACACCTGTCAGAGAGAGATCGTCCACATAGAGAACCAGAATGAGAGACCTTTCTCTATCAACCTTAAAATAAAGGTTTGGATTAGCATTACTTCGAGTGAAGCCCAAATTCATCAAGTAGCTATCTATCCTCTCATACCAAGCCCTGGGGGCTTGCTTCAACCCATAGAGGGCTTTCTTCAACATGCATACATGGGTGTCTCTATCTCAGACTTCGAACCCCAGAGGCTGCTCCACATATACCTCTTCCTTTATAGAACCATGCAAAAAAGTGGTCTTCACATCCATCTGATGGAGACTCCATCCTTGCGTTGTAGCAAGCAAAATGATAGATCGGATGGTGGTATAGCAGCCACAGGTGAAAATATATCATCATAATCTATGCCTTATTTTTAAGAGAAGCCTCGCGCAACAAATCTTGCTTTGTACTTTTCAGCACTACCATCAGATCCGTGCTTGATCTTATAGAGCCATTTCGAGGTGACAACATATTTGTCCTCCGATATCAAGACCACTTCCTAGACATCATTTTTCATAATGGACTCATTCTCCATGCATAGCATCCTTCCAAACTTGATGCTTTACAGCTTCTTCAAATGATCCAGGCTTAGATTGTACTATCGTACTCATGGTTGCTACATACCCTTGGTATCTCTTTGGCTTCTTACTTTCATGGAATGTCCCCATTAGGGCAATATGTATCTCGGCATCTACGAGAGTATCCTTGAGCCATGAGGGTGTTCTCTTATTTGAAGGAGGTGGATCAATAGGATCCATATGTCCTTCAACATCGGGCATCAGTTCATCCTTCAGCTCTTCCAGCTTCCCTGCTTCTTCATCTTCTTTGTCTTCCTTGGAGCTAGGAAGATTTCTCACTTTCTTGAGAGCAGCATCTTCATCGAAGGTGACATCGTGGCATATCTTCACTTCTCTTTGACTAGGCACATAGAGTCTATATGCCTTCAAATTTTCATTGTAGCCCACAAACATTCCCTTCTTTCCAGAAACATCCATCTTGCTTCTCTTTTTTCGGCACATGAAAGAAAACAGGACAACCAAAAACTCTAAAATGAGAAACATCAAGTTTCTTACCAGAGAAGACTTCTCTGGGAGCTTTGGAGTCTAGAGCGGAATGCGGGCATCTATTTTGAACGTACACAGCAGTGTTCGCAGCTTCTCCCCATAGAAACTTCGGAAGACCTTGGTCACATAGCATGGCGCGGGCAACTTCCACAATGGTCTTGTTCTTTCTTTCAGCAACACCATTTTGCACAGGAGTGTACGCAGTTGTGGTCTCCCTCTTAATGCCAGCTTCTCTACAAAAGTCATTAAACTCATTTGAGTCATACTCGGTCCCATTGTCGGTCCTCAAAACTTTGATTTTCTTCTCGGTTTGATTTTCCACCAAAGCCTTGAAGGTACGAAACCATTTGAATGCTTCATCCTTCTTCTTCAAGAAATATATCTAGGTCGTGTGGGAGAAGTCATCTGTAAAAGTCATGTAATAGGAACATCCTCTCAAGGATGTCACTGGCAACATACCAGATAAATCAGAATGTATCAACTGCAAGATATCAGTTGTCTTTGTGACACTTGAGGGAAATGGTCCCCTTGTATGCTTCCCTTCGGCACAACCTTGACATATACCTTCATAATCATCTCTAAATTCGGGCATCCCTGTAACCACCTTCCTTGCTTCGGGAAGGGCTTTGTAAAGAAGGTGTGGAAACCTCCGATGCCATAACTCTGTTTGAAGAGTTGTATCACATGACATAGCCCCCAATGGACTTCCTCCAACCTGGTAGAGTGTATCAACTCTAAAACCAATAGTAAGAGCTTCATTGAAGTTCTTCTTCCAGATACGTACCTTTCCATCAATGAATGCCACCTTGAACCCTTTGTCTTCCATTGCCGAGATGGACACAAGGTTCTTCTTCAAATCAGGTACGTACAACACATCTTGTAATCGGAGGACTTGACCTTGAGATAGATGGAGGTTCACAGTCCCTGTCCCTTTCACGGGATAGGTGGCATTATCTCCAAGGATAATTTCCAGATTGGTATCCTTCTCAATCAAATCAGAGAGGGCTTCTTTATAACCAGTGAGGTGCCTTGAAGCACCACTATCAATCAACCAGACATCCAGGGTGTTGGGAGGAGATGCAGCAGAGAGGGCAGATACAAGAATAAATTCATTTCTCTTATTATCAACAACATTAGACTCATCGTACCTGGAATTTCTTGACCTCTTGAAAGGTTGCCCATTTCCACTACGGTCAGAGGGAGCCTTCCTGTTTCCTTTGAAACTGTTGTTCCTTTGATTGCCATTCCCTCTCGAGTTGTTGTTGTCATCATCCCTTTGAGAGTCCCTTCTATTAGGGCACTCTCTTGCATAGTGACCAATCTTGTTACAAGTGTAACATCTTCCCTTCCTTCCTTTGGGCCCCGCTCTTCCATGGTTTCGATTTCTCAGGCCACCATTTGTAATATCCCGGATGGGATATTTTAACTAAAATGCAGAAAAATACTGAATACCACAAATTGTCGTAAAATAATCATTCATTCAACAGAAGATTGCCATGTAAAATTAAAAGACAGGAAAAACTGCAATCCAATACCATATAGAACAGAAGAGAAATCTCAGCTTTTATTATAGATAATAAACAGGGGTTTACATATAGATCTGACCCAAGAAGAGCTGAGATAGGAAAATGGCCACCAAGATAAGCTGTTGAACGGCACTGGCCACAAACTGCACTGCTGCACTCTCCCTCCGGCAACAGCTGAAACTGAACCCACTGAAACTGATGAAGCCCGAGTTGAAGATCTGAATGATCCTCACACCAAACTCTGAAGCTCTGTGAAACTCCTAAGTGAAGTCTCCTCAAGAGAGTTGGGTTTTCGTCCAACACTCACAAATCACCTGAGGGTTTCCGTCCTGGGGCTACGGCGGAAGTAGAGAACCACATCCTCAAACCTCTCATACACAAGCAAATGATCTACTCCAAAGATATCTCCCAATGGCCTCCTCCCTTTCTTTTATAGATCCCTCGGAGCCTTCTAGAGCATTATTTTATTATTATTTTAATTATGGAGCACTTTTCCCCTTTATTAAAATATTATAAAATATTCCTTTTTAATGCAGAAAAGGGTATATTGGCTACCACGCCTCCTCCGGTCACTGAAATCTCTGTCTAACTGTCCCATCGTGTAGGTCTCCTCGTCCCGGTTCCGATGAGCTATTACACTAAGGTGTTCCATCGCATATTCCTCCCGGAATGCCACCTTGAGCATAATCAGCTGAGTTAAGCCCATAAATAACTCAAAATTCCGAAAGTTATCGGAATGCATCGGAACGAAAGCCAAACTGCTCGGATGATGGAGTATATCAAGCGAATGCCTCCAGACACCATGAAAACTCCTCAAAAATCCTCTGAAAAGCTCCTGAGCCCACTGATAGCACCAATCTGTACATGTGACCTGTCTGCTCCTAACTCTGGAAGTCCCTCCTAGCCCTGTCATGGATGATACCAAAAATGGGAATATTACAGACCTCCCGCCCCAAGATTGCTTGCCCTCAAGCAATCAAAATATGTGGACCACTCTATTGGCCCGCCGCATCTCAGACCTAATGCCTGGATCCCATACCAACCTCTGGGTGTTGCTATGCACCTGTGTCAAACCTCTCGGAACAGATCCCTCAATGTCGGGATCCCAAACTGATCTCTCTCTGTCCCAGACAACAAACAATCCTCCCGGATCCCAACGCCACCATGGCCAATCATCGCCCAAGTCCCACGGCTCAGGCTGTGCACTGTCTCTAACTATATCTGATGCTCTCAGAGGTGAAGACCACCAACAAGCATCAATGCTCCCGGGCTCCTGCTGTGCTGTACCTGTAACTGCATATGCTGCCCCACCAACTGCATACCAACTCATCACTTCTCTCCAATCCAGGTCCTGACTCAATCCCATGCTGATCCTGCTGTCCTGAAATCGGGAAGGAGTCCTGAAGTAACGACGACCGGTGCCCTCCTGCCAACTGGAATCTGTAACATCTACTATGTCTAAGGGCCCCTGCTCTGATGTGCTCCCCACGAAAAATACTGTACCATCAAGAGGGTACCAACTCATGATCCCACACCAGCCAACCTCAACATGTGGATGTTGTACCCTGTGCAACTCTGATCGTCTCATACCGCTATCCCAGTGAACATATGAGATCTGACTAGGTGGCTCTGCCTCTCTCTCTCCAACGGGAAGAGATGACCCAACAACACTGCTAGTCCCATCCATGCATGCCTGAAGGGGAATGATCTGACGCTCCAACTTGCCCTCTGATTGTACCATCAGGGAATCTAGTCGTTCCCCAATGCGGACCAACTTGGCCGCCGACTTGGCACAAGTCACTCTCATACCCTCTAGCTCCTGGTCCTGCAACAAAATGGCCTCCCGTACTGACGTGGCCTTCTCTCTCAAAACTCGAAGGTCCGTCCGAAGCCGATGATACCGCTGTCTGTGACCATCATCCAATACCTCTGTACCTGCTAGTGCCCTAGCTCCCTGTAAAACTATCCCATCGACCTCCAACGTCTCTAGAGGATATGGATCTGCAACTGGTGTCTGCGCATCTGACTGCTCCTCCTCAAAGGCTGACCCCAATGTTAGCTGCATATCTATCATAGGCTCAATGTGGGTGCCCATCTAGATCTCACCCAAGGAAATGTCATGCCTGATGTCCATAGTATCCTCCTCTGCTGACTCAGGCTCCATCATATGCTGCTCTGGCTGAATCGTCACAAGTGACTCATCACCCAGAGTATCACCTATACAGTCCCCTGACTGCTCACCCTGCACACTGGAACACAGCTCTGGTCTACTGTCATCATCATCTCTGCATGGCTGCACTCGCTCCCCAGAAGCATCCTCATATGATCCCATGGACTCATCTGAAGAAGAGTCCTCATCCTGGCATACAGAAGGAACGTCTACCTGCTCTACCTCTGCCACCTCATCCGCATCTCTCAAACATGAGTGATCAGGCCCCCAAGGTTCTTTGCAAAGGAAGCAAAGTCCCTTCCTCCTCAGCTCATTTCTGCTGCCTGACTGACCAAACTAGAGCCGCTCCTCCCTGGTCAACTATCTCCTGAGAAACTCAATGTTCTGCTCAACTAGCCCTTGGGCTAGCTCATAAGCAGCAGGCGAGACCAACCGCTTTCTCCTCCAAATGCTCAGCAACCTAGTCTGCAACTTCCGGCAAATGGTCTCATGGTCTCTCATACATGACGACAAGATGGACTGCATGTGTGCTATGACAGTATCAGGATGATGTTTCCTAATGCTAAAGAAGCATCAGAACATCTGCAAAATCAGGTCATCACACTCAAGATAGAACATGACCTCATAAGTTCGGGCCATAGCCATGACTTCTAGAACCTTAAGCTTCCTCCCAAATGTAGACCCTACACAAGTGTCCAAATCCTGAAAGGTTCCTACTATCAATCTGAAAATTCTTCTCATAATATTAGCATTGTAGGGAGGGAAGGGTGATGTTATCCTCAAGATATCGCTGAAACAAGAGGCAACTATCAGCTGGACTCTCTCACTTGGATGTTCCAAGAATCTGGCTTGTATTAATGCAAGCATAGCTGGCTTCAAAGCCCAATTCAAACACCAATCAGATTGTTGTACCTTTGAAAGGCAGGATTCCAGCTCCTCTAACCTGGGAAAGTCAATTTCTGATCTTCCACTCTTTAATTCCATCCCTTGTACATACAACCAATTTCCCACTTCTTCCTCCTTTTGTATATTCCTCGGATGTTCTTGTTGGAGCAATTTATGTACCTTCTTGGTGAAGGGTCTGCTGTTCTGATTAGTTTTTGGGTGTGTGCCATGGTTAATTTCTGTGTTCAATCTTCTCAATTTGTTTATGAGTTCCTCCATCACTGATTGTTTGCATGAGAACATTATTTCAGAGTTTGCTATATATTTTCCAGTGAAGTGTTTTAGCAAACAGATTTCTTGCACAATGTTGCATGTGCAATTCTGAGTTGTCTCAACTCAGCATTGCACTAACTCAGTTTTATAGCTGTAATGAAGCATACAGACACTGAGAGGCCCTGTCTATAAAAATGCTTCTAATGGCAATGTTTCAGATGACATCAAATAAATTTCTAATCACTATAATATGATGCTACAGCCATCAGACCAATTGTATCTTTGATAAGCAACCCAGAAAAATATATGTTTCAGATATGCAGTCTCATACAACCAATTAAAATTTAATTGCAAAGCATAAATTCGTTATAGAGGAACCTGGTACGGATGTGTTGACTCAACTTAGTGCAAGATAATTGTTCCTCGCCCAGTGAAGTGCCCAGAATTTGTTCTACGCCCAGAATGCTGCTCAGCCCCTGCAAAAATTTGTTTTCCTTGAGGCAGAACCCGCCAATCCAAAGGAAACACCTTCAGAAAAGATATTCAGTTCCATGCCCGAAATTTGTTTTGGCTCCCTTACTGGAAATTCACCGAACTCCCCACCAATACCGCTCAGATGATAAGCATGGATAACACAGCCCAATGATATTTTAATTCTGTAATCGATGACAGAGTGAAACTCAGATATCTCTGAGGTTTTTCAGTTGATGGACAGTGAAACGGTTCGGTCTCCCCCTTCTGAAATGAGCTTGGATCACAGTCTAGTAAGCACAGTACAAACCTTTGGATACCTCTAAAATTCTCGGTGGCAGAACAGTTTTGGATCACCTCAGAAAGGTCTCTCTATTTCTGACAGTATGGTGACACGGTTGATGAGAATCAAATCCCTCTAAAAGCTTGATTTGCAGTGACATGACACCAGTGATCATAGGTGTATAATTTCGGTGTGTCACAGTGATCTCAGACGTATAATCTCATTGCAACCACAGTGATCTCGGTGCATATTCTTAGTGTGTCACAGTGATCTCGATAAGATCTCAGCAATAACAAAGTGGAAGATGCATTTGTCAATTTTGAAGGGCTCCTTCAATCAGTGATCCGCTAGCAGTCAATAATGTGATTTGACAAACCTCCGAATCATCAGTTCTGCAAATAATTGGATGTCGATCCACTTCTTAAATTTCCAATTCGGCTACCAAAAATAAATTGCCGTCACCCACGCAGATGTCTCAACTTCTACTTCAATCTCAATTTCACGTTCTTGCCAATTCCCCAGACCACGCACAGCAATTTCTTCGAATTTAAACTAGCAGCTCCTTCATATTTTCCACGATTCGACCCTCTGGAAATGGCTCTCAGCCGCCAAACCTCTGGAATATGATTTGTGCACAGTAGTCATCGAATTCGCTCGATCCTCTAGATGTTAAAGCTTCGGCTTTGAATGATTTTCCAAGAGAGTAATTCGGCCACTGTCACATTGTCGCAGCCCCGTCTTGCGTCTGCTCAAAACTCACGGAACGGAACTCCCCGCCATGCAAATAAAACTCACGGCCTTAATAAATATTGAGCACATACTCAAACGCTGCACAAATAATAGAATGGCCTCCACAAATAACCCACTACAGGAAATGGAATGCGGTCCCACTGAAATACGACTCCGTTGTTGGCTAGGCCTTTTGAAATATTATTTTGAAAACGGTCTTCAGAAGTATAAAATTCGACCCCCTTATGGCTCCACTTGACTTTCGATTAATGAATTTTGTGCAACAATTTCATATGGCTTCTACTAAGACGTTTTCCACAATCTTAGTCAAACCCTCGAACTGGGACTTTCAAAATAACCCACGGCTAAGCCAGAATTTGGCTTAATTCAGGTGTCTCAACAATTTTGGAAATTTTGCCCTTCCACCAAATGTGAGTTTCAGGTGGAACGTGAGTGGCTGCCCTTCAACAATTCCAATTCCTGATCAACAATTCATATTCAGGTAATTCAACAATTTCAAAAGAGATCTGTTGAATGTTTAGGCGATAATTTCACACCATTTCCCCAGAAATAAATTTCAGTGATTTGATCATGAACCTTCTTTTGACATTTAGCTGTAATAACCCTCAGGCTGGCAAGATCACCAGCTCTGATACCACTGTAATATCCCGGATGGGATATTTTAACTAAAATGCAGAAAAATACTGAATACCACAATTTGCCGTAAAATAATCATTCATTCAACAGAAGATTGCCATGTAAAATTAAAAGACAGGAAACACTGCAATCCAATACCATATAGAACAGAAGAGAAATCTCAGCTTTTATTATAGATAATAAACAGGGGTTTACATATAGATCTGACCCAAGAAGAGCTGAGATAGAAAACCGGCCACCAAGATAAGCTGCTGAACGGCATTGGCCACAAACTGCACTGCTGCACTCTCCCTCCGGCAACAGCTGAAACTGAACCCACTGAAACTGATGAAGCCCAAGTTGAAGATCTGAATGATCCTCACACCAAACTCTGAAGCTCTGTGAAACTCCTAAATGAAGTCTCCTCAAGAGAGTTGGGTTTTCGTCCAACACTCACAAATCACCCGAGGGTTTCCGTCCTGGGGCTACGGCTGAAGTAGAGAACCACGTCCTCAAACCTCTCATACACAAGCAAATGATCTACTCCAAAGATATCTCCCAATGGCCTCCTCCCTTTCCTTTATAGATCCCTTGGAGCCTTCTAGAGCATTATTTTATTATTATTTTATTTATGGAGCACTTTTCCCTTTTATTAAAATATTATAAAATATTCCTTTTTAATGCAGAAAAGGGTATATTGGCTACCACGCCTCCTCCGGTCACTGAAATCTCTGTCTAACTGTCCCATCGTGTAGGTCTCCTCGTCCCGGTTCCGATGAGCTATTACACTAAGGTGTTCCATCGTATATTCCTCCTGGAATGCCACCTTGAGCATAATCAGCTGAGTTAAGCCCATAAATAACTCAAAATTCCGAAAGTTATCGGAATGCATCGGAACGAAAGCCAGACTGCTCGGATGATGGAGTATATCAAGCGAATGCCTCCAAACACCATGAAAAATCCTCAAAACTCCTCTGAAAAGCTCCTGAGCCCACTGATAGCACCAATCTGTACATGTGACCTGTCTGCTCCTAACTCTGGAAGTCCCTCCTAGCCCTGTCATGGATGATACCAAAAATGGGAATATTACACCATTGTTTTTCTTCTTTGCATGAGCGACGAAGGCAATAGGGTCACTTCCATTTCGATTAGAGGGATAATCTCTCTCCATCATTCTTGTTTCCTCTTGAGTGCATCTCGTCAATATTTCATCAAAATCAGGAATCACATTATTATTAAGAATAGTGGTATTGAATACATACCAATCACGGGGGAGACCTCCAAGTGCAATAAGAACCATCTCTCGATCAAATATTGCTTCCCCAATAGCTAAGAGGTTATTCGTGATTTCAATGAGCCTCATAAAATAGGATTGAATAGATTCATCCTTGACCTTCTTGATATTCTTCAATTGATTCTTGAAGAAAAGAATTTGATTAGCATTGCTAGCCCTGAACATGCTAACCAGCTTATCATACATTTCTTTACATGTGCTCAGCTCAGAAATGTAAGCAACCAAGTGCTTATGAATAGAATCTCGGATAATCATCTTTGCTTTGATTTCCCCTTTTCTATACTTCGTCTTTGTGGCAGCAGCTGCATTTGATGGAGGCTCTTGAATCTTTCCCTACACATAGTCCATGACATCTTCATCTTCTAGAACCAAATCCAAGGACATCTTCCATGCATGATAATCAGACTTATCAGTCAATTTATCATCAGCCTTGAAACCCTTGTAGGTTGAGGAGACCATTTGTCCTTAATAGGATTTCTTCCTTCAGTGATTGCTTCTAACACTAGCTTGGACTTTGTCTTCACCTCAACTCTAATACCATGTTAAATTATAACCATGGTGTGTTCTATGCTTAATGCAAGTTTAATTTGATCTTTCTTAGGCTTGATACAAATTAGCAATCACATAAACCTGAAAGTAAAATGCTGATAGAACAGGATGCTTCAGCGAGCAAAGCCTTTCTAGATCAGCCAACCTTCCAAGTGTCACACCCATAGCCCTCAAAGACAGCTCATCACAAATCAACGTTGGTCAACCAAAAAGTCAACACAGGACAGCAACAGAAAGTCAACGTTGCATATTAGGGCTTCGGTCAAACAGCTTTGTTTTCCTCGATTTTAGTGCTCAATAGTATGGCCTCTCAAAAGCGGAATTTTGGCAGAGTTTTGAGGTCAAACGACCAAGGGTCGACCACGGTCAACACTGGTCAATGCTTCTGCAATTCAGCCCTAAACAGATCCATAGAAAAATAGCTCCTTCAGCTCCGCACGTGTGAAGGGAAAAGGCCTCCATAGGCTATCGAACCAATCAGATCACAATGAGAGATGTGTGATGAGTTGATGAGAAAATGACCTCCAAGTCTCTCCAATTTATATCCATCAGTGAGGGTGTGTGACACATCTATTGGGCATGTGAGCCTACATTACAAATCTGGCCGACCTTGCACATGTGTGGAAAATAAATTCAAAATATATGTTCAGCTCATCCAAACAAGATGATCTTTATAGATCAATCTTGCACCTCTCCGAAAGAGGAATCCAACAAAAATATGACCATCATCATATGAGCAGTGCAACATGGAGTTTGGAACTAGTTGCCCAAAATTCACAAGCCTACACTTAATACTTTATGATTCTGAAACAAGTAAATTGAGCAAAGAACAAATCACACATAGGTCACCTTTATTTTGGACTAAGTCCCCGGAAAAACCCAATGCGGGAAAATCGATGCAGCAGATCTAAGGGTTTATATTATTAAGCAACAATTTTTGAATACAACCTTTGAATGCCTTGCTGCAACTGTATTGCTACCCATGACACTGCCACTGCCACTGCTACATCCATACTACAGCTCCCTCTCAAGTGTTGCATCTACTATGCTGCTAGCACTGCCACTGCTAACACTGCATCTACACTGCAACTCAGCTGCTGAGAGAAGCAACTGAAAATCACCCAAAACTGAACAAGCGTTCAGTGGATGCACCTCAATGTTGAAGACGTTGACTGCTGATAGCTACTGCGTTGTCCCTCTGATGCACTTCGCTGCTGCTGCTCTCCACTTCGCTGCACTACGTTGTTGCTGCTCTGCTCTATGTTGCTACTGCTCTAGTATGCGTTGCTCCAGAAGTAGGCGCTTCTACCTACTGCAATTGTCGCTCCATCAATCCTTGGCTCCCACTGAAAACTCCTCCATCACGCTACTGCTAATCATGGGGACCCGTAGCAAGGTTGTGATCCAAGAGGTGGGCTCCTCAAGGAACTTTTCCAATTGAAGTTCAAGGTGAACCACAGTTCTATGTCGCCCCATTTCTCTCCTAGAGAAGTGTGGGTACTCATGGCAAACTCATCCTGCTCGATCTTCGTGACTGCAACCTTCGAATCATGCTTCTTATCTTGGTCCTTTTTCTTCAAAGGACACTGTGATGCAAAGTGGCCCATCTCACCACAACTGAATCAATTCACCTTCGAAACATCTCTCTTTTGTTTTTGTTGCCCTTGTTGCCCCTTAAATGCAAAGGTTGCATTCTCCTCCTCCTCTGCATTCTTCGATCTGCTCCCGCTGCTACCGTCAAGCTTGCACTTGACCAAATCTCTTCTCAGCTCCTCCTCCTGAAGTGTTGCCCACATCTACTCCCAACTAGGAAGTGTTTCCCTGCCGAAGATACTTTGGACAAAAACTTGCTGCTCCTCGGTGACTGCGTTAAGGGCCAACCTCACTATAGTTGCAACGGTTGGGATGGAACCCACGGCTGCCAACTGGCCTCGAATCTCCCGAAGTCTCGTTAAGAATGGATTAATACACTCCCCCTTCTGCATCTGGATCATCTGGAGCTTCTGCTCCAAGTACATCTTCTGCTGCTCGGAAGTTCCTTCGTATAGCAGGGCCAAGGCCTCCCATATCTCCCTGCCTGTGTTCTTGCCAGCTATATGCGAGACTATATGATCCTTGACACCATCAAGGATAAGTCTCTTGGCCTTTGCCATATCGGAATTGTACTTTTTGTTCTGATCTGGATCTGTAGGCACAACAACCACGTTGTCCATGAACGTCTTGAGATCATATTCATCCAGATGGAATTTGATCCTTTCCTTCCAGATTACGTAGTTGGAGGATCCCTCCAACCAATCCTGATCTTTAAGACCATGAGATGCCATCTCGGCCGAAAATTTTCAATCTGCTTCCTCTTTCTCCCTACTACATAGCTTCTAGGCAGGCTTATGCACTCCCTAATGAAGCTAGTAAGTCTACTGCTCCTCGGTTGCCCAGCAACTGAGAAATGTTGAATTCCTCGGCAAAGGAACTCACTGAGGAATACTTCCCCGCTATGTGCTCTTCTTCTTCTTCTGACGCTTCTCTGCCCAACAACTACTTGCAGAAAAACTGCGTCCCTCTAGCTCTGCGTGAAGGCTCTGCGCTGCTCCCTCTGCCTTGGCAAGGTCTCAATCTGGAAGTCTGACCTCTCTGTCGACTCACTCAGAGAAAGACAACCTCGAGGATTTAGCCCTCCTCACTCGAACTGCGCAATCCCTCTAGGGATTCGATCTGCTACTACTGCAGCAATTCGGCCTTCACTTCAATGCTCAGATCTGCTCTTCCTATTTCACATCAAATGCTCTGATAACATGTGAAAATTCCTAAATCCAACAATCTCAGGAATCCTACTGCAACCAGCTGAATTAATTACTATTTTGTAAATTACATTACAAAATTAATTCAGATTTCTTCATGAATTATTGCAATAAATTATTGAAGCAGCCTACACTTAATACTTCATGATTCTGAAACAAGGAAATTGAGCAAAGAACAAATCACACATAGGACACCTTTATTTTGGACTAAGTCCCCAGAAAAACCCAATGCGGGAAAATCGGTGCAGCGGATCTGAGGGTTTATATTATTAAGCAACGGTTTCTGAATATAATCTTTGGATGCCTTGCTGGCTATCTAGTACAGAGAAATCACGGCAGACAAAAATATTGTGAGTTTACCTCACACTGCAAGTCTCGGCTGATCCGGTAGCTAAACTGGCAAAACCCCAACACCCTTTGCACTGCCTCTGCGCAGTAGTTGCGTAGACCTGCGTGGGGACCTTTGTGGACTGCGTCACCTCCTCTCTCGGAAAGATCTGCTCTTTGGAAAGTCAAGTTCCGACCCTCCCAGCTCAGAACCCCGATCTCCCACCAAATATTGGACTATCTCTTGAAAACATTGCGTTGCCTCTGCATGGGCCTGCGTCACCACTTCTGGGGGCTACGCCACACCCTCTGGAGGTTGCCCTACTTCCTCTGCTGGTTTTGTTACCTCTCTGCTTAGTATTCTTGGTCCCGAAGAAGATCCTCCAACCAATAATTGTCTTTGCCCCTCACTGCGCTAGAAACACTTAGAACTGAGCTTCGTCCGAGCACTGCTCCGTCAGAAGAATTCGATCACTTGATTCACTCGGTGTGTCTTTCCAAATGACCCTCAAGTCTTCCTTTATAGTCTTCTCTTTGAGAAATCAATGGCTGAGATTAGATCTCTAATCAACGACTAAGATTATAACTTGACTTGATCTTCGCTTTTTCTAGATCATTCTCACTTTGTTTTATTAATACCCTTTAATTATTTAAATGACCCTTTAATTATTTAAATGTCGATTAAAATAATTAATTTTTACAATAAAACATATTCCAAGTGGAATTTTCACAAACGACTTCTGGGTTCTTTGGAATACTAGTGGGTTCTTTGGAATACTAGTGCCTAAGCCTATCCACAAATTTGGAGACTTAGAGCACTTCCGATGCTACCAAAAAACAACAAAGAGCAAGTGGATGATCTTGGGAGCCCTAAGTGCAAGACAAAGAAGGACATTTGGACTGTTAAGAGAGGCAGATTTGTGTGAGCTCGAGACTGATTCTTGAAGGACAAAGGAAGGAGGTCGAGAGGAGCAGTTTGATTAGCCATAGATTGTTGGTTAGAGAAGGACATATACAGCAAAAGTGGGCAGCCCTCCGTGCCCTAAGTTTGTCTTCATCAGGCAGCACAGGAATACAATAGTGGGAAGAAGTCCCTAAGAGTTGTGCCCTTGAAGGACTAAGGAGCAACTAGTGGGAAAGAAGTTCTGAAGGAGTTAAGGAGCAGCAGTGGGCAGTCTAGAGTTGTTCACAAATGGAGTTGTGAACAACTCGAAAGAAAATCCTATGTGTTGAGTCACTGATGGACGAATGATCAGCTAGAGGGCAGATTGAAGCCATGTTCAGTGACCTAAAGAAGTTGGTCCATTGATAGAGGCAGGTTGGGATTATTGTAGATCAGGAGCCAAAGGATCGGGCATATGTGTTCAGGGTACAACCAATGGAGCTATGAGGCATGCTACATCAACTAGGAGGTCAAATTGTATCTTGTTTAGGGTAGACTGGTTATTGAACGACTAACACCAAACCATAGTTGTATTTCTTGTATCAATGGATGTATGAGGGCCATTATCCCTGGTATGGGAACCCTAGATAGTTGTATTACAGTTTGTTAATATAACGAAGTTGGGTTATTGTTAAATTGTAAAAAGTTGTCTATATCGTGCACTAGTTGATTTATTGATATTTGCTCCACTGTGCAAAGTAGTTTGTTGTGGCATTTGGATTGGTAGTGTCAGAGATTCTAAGACCCTAACCTAGATTCTCCAGTGTTGGGGAAAAACAACATGGTATTAGAGCTACTTTTAAGGGCCAGTGAATTAGAGTGTGCACAGTAACGCAACTCAGAGGGAGATAAGATTGTCTAGATCATGGAGCAAAGGATTCAGTTGAAGACATGGAGATGTGGTCTTGACTGGCTTAGCAATGAGATAGGTTGGGAGTTCTGGTGGATTGGTGGTGAACCTGGCGAACAACAGTTTTTTGTAGGACAGGTTGTTGATCATGGACTTCCTATGACTTGTCATGGATCGTTGGGACAACTAAAGGATTGCTTTGGCATGGACGAGATTGGTATGATTGAGATAGCTTCATGTGATGGACAGGATGTTGGCAGGCTAGGTTCTTCATTGGATCATGATGTTGTATATCCAATATTGGAGGGATGTGCACAAGTTGTGTTTGATCCAGAAGGATGAGTGCTTGCAAGACAGGGTTGCGGTGAGGTGATGGCCCGTGTTCAACTGCAGCTCGGACTAACTTGTAGGACACGATATCAATAGCAAGTTGAGTCAGTGGAGATCGTGTAGACTCAGAGGGAGTCTAGCTTCAAAGGGAGCAGCCCTATCAAAGTGTTGAGGTCTTCAAGTTCAGATGAGATGAGGCATAAGCACTACCGAGATAGTGTGGTTCCACCTACAGAGTATGTTGCAGTGATGGACGCCAGATCGGCTAGTGTCACCAGTGATGATGATGGAGACTTCTTAGCGTTGGAAGTACCTCCCTCGCTAAGAGGGAGTGTTGAGATTTGTAGCTTGGGAGGTACTCCTAGCCATACGGTTTAGGGTTTTGGAGGAATGGGCACCACAAAAGTCGTTTGTGGGCTTAGAACCCAAGGTGGGGGTTTTGTACCCAAAGGAGTTGGGCCAAAACCATGTTGACTTTTGTTGGTTTGACTCTTGGAGATTGTAGAGCACCCTAAAACGAGCTAGGGGCAGCAAAGAACACTAAGAGTAGAGTTCTACAAAGCAAGATAATAATTTTTATATGTTTATGTGTGGTTATGTTAATGAATGTGACAAGTCGACCTAATGTAAAGAGTGCCCTTAAGGGCTAAGTGTCACAACACTAAGAAGCATATAAATAAGGAGAGCATAGACCTTATTTGGACATCCAACAAGTGCAGATCTTCCTCAAGAGAGACCTCACACACCTCATATTGCCGAGTTGAACAAGAGCAAAAAAGAGGACGAGCTTTTTGTCTTTGGTTTGGTTTGGCATAGGTAAAGAGGATAACAACTGAGTCTTTGATAGCCTATCAGTTGGAGTAGGAGACGAGCATTGGAGGAGCAATTCAGGCATATTTGTAAGCAAATTCTCTCTAGATTAGTAAGTCGCAGAAGTATGATCTATTGCAGGTAGTTGAGCTCTATTGTAGCATTTGAAGATGTTGAGATTTTGGGGCAGCATCTAATGTGCTCTAGCACCCAAACTTTGTGGAGGAGCTAGAGTACATAAGATCTCCAAGACCCAGAAAGCATTTTGAAGAATTCCATCCAGTTTAAGAGATATTTAATTATTTAATATTTTTAATTAAAGACCCTAAGTCTAACTTAGGAAAATTAAAAAATTTAATTTAATTAATTAAAACATGTGATGAGAATGACTTAAGTGACGTGGATCAAGCAGCTTCTAATCTTAGCCATCAATTAGAGATTAGATCACGGTCGTTGATGTTTTAACGAGAAAAGTATAAAAAGAAGGGCTTGGGGTCAGTTGGAGAACACACACATTGGCAGAGCACTGAAGCTAAGCTGAGATTCTAGGGCGTGGTTTGCTAAGAATTTCAGAATTGTTTCAGCTGCAGCAAGGGGCAATATTGGCGAGGGGGATGGTTTGATCCCAGGCTAAGAGTACAACGAGGGCAGAGAATGAGCATTCCAGACCAGCGCAGAGGCATTCAGGGTTACGCAGTCCAGCCAAGAGCCCAGCAGGGGCAGCGCAAAGGCAGCAGGAGCCACATAGAGCTGACGCAAGCCCAGTTAGGGCAACGTAGGGGCAGCATAACCCCTTTTAGGGTGACGCAGTTCCTTCCTGAGCAGCGCAAAGGCTGGCGCAGGCCAGTCAAGCTGACACAAAGGGCTTCAAAGCAGTGCTGAGGTTTCCAGAGGACCAGAAAGAGCTGCAGTTCTGTAAATCCCGTTTGAGGGTGTGAATCAATCATAGTTTCTGTCTCTAAGGATAGAGGTATTACTGCCATTATTTATTTCTCTGTCGGGTGAACCAGTTTTGGTGCCCAGGATTGTTGTACTTAGATTCTGCATAATAATGAAAACCCTCCAGAGCTAGTTGCACCGGTTTTCCCGCATTGGGCTTTTCCGGGGACATTTGTCTAGAAAATTTGTGTGTCACTTTGTCTATGAGCATGTTATTCAGTATTAGATCTGTATGTGTAGACTATTAAATGTATTTACTTCGATGTTGTTTCTGAATATTCAGAATAATAACTTGTGAATTTAATCAAGTAGGAGAAGTAAATCGAGAATTAACAGTAAGATTTCTTAGGGTAATAAATTTTCACATGGTATCAAAGCGATTGCAGATCTAGCTGGATCTCCAACAAATTGACTGAAGAAATTTGTGTTGCAGAAAACAGTTGAAGAGGCAGAGAATTCGGAGAGGGCAGCGCAACACCAGAAGGACGCAGAGGTAGCAAGAAAGCAGCGCAATCCCAGCTGGTGACGCAGAGACAACATAGTGCCTTCCAGAGGGACGCAGGAGCAGCCTGCGTTGCGCAGTCGCTGCATAGAGGCCAGCCAGGGTGACGCGGTCCAGTTTCGAGTGTTGTGTAGAGTTGCCGTGGTCCAGAAGCTAGGCTTTAGATCTTTAGCAGTTGCTGGTGGGGTGGAGATTCTGCAGGTGTAGATCATGCCTAAGCTAAGTTGACAAAGAGCAAGAGAAGAACAAATGCTCAGCAGATTTCTCGCCAAAAGAAATCTGACGATCGATCGTAGGGTGATCGAAGAGAGCTGATTCGTTATGTTTTGGCAGATTTCCAAGGAGGAAATCAATTGTCAGAGGGAGCAAAGGGTGCCTTTCTCGCCAAGGACCCTAGATGGAGCTTCTAGAAGCAGAAGCGGGGAAAGGAAGATATGTTCCGACAGATTTCTGAGCAGATGGCGCCACACGGACTACGTGATCAAGATAGGTAGGACGGCTTGTCCAACTTTGCTATCTGGAAGGCCAGAATCTTGGTAGTCCGAGAGGCATACAGCTTGAGGGAGCATGTAGAAAAAGTCTTGGCTACACCAACAGATGCTCTTCTCCTGGCGAAGCATAAGGAAGCGGCGACACATGCCAAGCGCTTCATCATGGACGGGGTTACAGATCATGTGGTACCACACATAGCCGAGAAGAATACGGCTAATGAGATGTGGAAAATATTAACCACACTGTATCAAGGGAAATCCGTCCAAAGAAAGATGCTTCTGGAGAACCAATTGAGGCTATTCATGGTGTCCAAGGGAGAGGAAATCAATCCTTTCCTCTTCAGATTGCAATCGATTCGAGATCAACTGATAGCCATGGGGTTCAAGGTGGAGGATGATGTCATGGTGAGGACTGCTCTAAATGCAGTCATAGAGGACTGGGAAACATTTGTCCAAAGTATTTTGGGCAGAGTGGACCTTCCTAACTGGGACAATATTTGGGCTATCCTCCGACAAGAAGAGATTTGTCGAATGACCAAGAGGTAGACCAGCACTGATTCGAGCAAGGTGAAGAAGGAGGAAGAGGAAGATGCAGCCTTGGCATCGAAGAAACAGCAAGGGAAAAAGAAGCGTGATCTATCCAAGATCAAATGTTTCCAATGTGGCAAACTTGGACACTTCGCCAGCAATTGTCCTCAAAGGAAGAAGGACAAGGAAGCTTCTAGTTCCAAGGTTGCGGTAGCAGACGATGACTCCAATGATGACATAGCCATGAGCAGTGTTGCACGATCCTTAGGATCCAAGGTCGGAACCACGTCCTATACCGATCCTTGGGCGATCCTCAGACGGAACCACGAATCAAAAAATCGGATCTGTAGTTCCGTTGTTTTGAGGTGATTCCTGGAAATCTGGAACCACACAAGCCCGATCTACGGTTCCGGATTCTCGATCCACGAATCCAGAAAACGATCCGTTGGGGATTCGTAGAGGTTCGGGCACAGATCCGTGTGGATCACCAGTGGATCCAGAGGGAGATGGGCGGTTCTGCGGGGTTCTAAATTTTTTTTTTTTAATTTCTTTGACTTAAGTTGGGTTGGGACTTCCCGAACACTCCCAAGGTGCTCCCTTGATGCTCCTTAGATGCTTCCTAGATGCTCCCTCATGGTAATGTTAAATTTTTAAATTCTCTTTTATCTTTCATTTTCATCCTTTTACTTAAATTTTTAACATTACCATGAAATGACTCAGGATGTTTGAGAGTGGTTCCAGCCTCATTGGGCTTCATATGGAGAAAATAGAATTTCATATCCTATTCAAAATTCAACAAAATTGACAGTTTTTAGGAATTCAGGATCAATGAGATTGTGTCTATTCATTAGATTATATCATGTATGAGGGTATGTGATTGGCATTTAATCAGGAGCACCAAGCCCTCTACGTGCTCATGTACCCTCGTGTTGGTGGTGTTAATTGTTGAACTCCTTTGTCATGGCCTTAGCAAAAAGTTACCTTTCAATCAAGTCAAAATCATTGATCAAGCATGTTAAGCTTTTTCCACCATATTTTAATGCTTGGATTAGGTAGTTTGATTAAAATTGGGAAATGTTGACTAATATCCCTGGACAATCAAGGTAGAGGCAAAGGCGAGACAAGAGGAGAAGAATCTAGATTCTAGATGGTTGATGCTCGAATAATTAACCATTGATGTACAATGGATGCCATATCTATCTTTATTTGTACACAAATATGCATGTTTTCATTTCTTCTACATCTAGTTTGGTATTTTGGATTTTTTTTTAAAATAAATTCAAAAAAATATAAATATAAATATTAAAAAAAAAAAATATATATATATATATAGTAGATGGTTTTGAGACGCTTCGCTTCCTAAATTTTTGGGAAATGACACTTCCGCGTATCCGCTTCCAAAAAACGTCCCCGCTTCGTCCTCGTTTCGTGCAACATTGGCCATGAGTGCTCATGAACCATAGAAGTGGGGCAACATTGTTCTGTAGAGCAGCTACAGAGTGATGGCGGGATCCTTTGAGTAGCCCAACTCTTGGATCACATCCATGCTACAGGAGCCTTAAGACAATAGCATGGAATGACAGGAGCAATGGGTGCAAAGATCACGGATGAAGCAGAAGCAGAGGCAGAGGCTGGGACATTGTAGAGGGAGCAGCACAGTGCAGATGCAGCAGCAACGTAGAGGCAGTAGCGCAGAGGAAGCTTGCCTATGTAGTGCAAAGTTACAGCAAAAAGAGGACAGCGCAGAGCAGTAGCCTATGGAGCTTCAGTGATGAGGCAACCCAACTGACTTGTATGTCTTTGGACAGGGGTCCTTCAGTTGCTTACTCTCAACAACTGAGTTGCAGTGCAGTAGTTGGCAGCACGATGCACCAATTTGAGAGGGAGTTGCATTACGGATATAGAAGTGATGGTGGCAGAGCCATGGGCAGCAGTACAGAGAGCAGCAGTAGCGCAGTGATAAGGGGTGGCCACGCAGCAGGCCAAGCATCAGTGTAGAGACCGATGCCAGAGATCAGAGCAGTACTTCAGGGTTAAGTATAGTGCTAGAGCACATTCCTCGCTAAGAGGGGGTGTTGAGATTTTGGGGTAGCATCGGATGTGATCTAGCTCCCAAACTTTGTGGAGGAGCTAAAGTACATAAGATCTCCAAGACCCAGAAAGCGTTTTGAAGAATTCCATCTGATTTAAGAGATATTTAATTAATTAATCTTTTTAATTAAAGACCCTAAGTCTAACTTAGGAAAATTAAAAGATTAAAGTTAATTAAATTAAAACATGTGATGAGAATGACTTACGTGACGTGGATCAAGCAGCTTCTAATCTTAGCCGTTGATTAGAGATTAGATTACGGCCGTTGATGTTTCAACGAGAAAAGTATAAGAGAAGGGCTTGGGGTTAGTTGGAGAACACACACATTGGCGAAGCACTGAAGCTAAGCTGAGATTCTAGGGCGTGGTTTGCTAAGAATTTCATAAGTGTTTCAGCTGCAGCGAGGGGCAGCATTGGCAAGGGGGATGGTTTGATCCCAGGTGAAGAGTACAACGAGGGCAGAGAAGGAGCATTCCAGACCATCTCAGAGGCAGTCAGGGCTACGTAGTCCAGCCAAGAGTCCAGCAAGGGCAGCGTAGAGGCAGCAAGAGCCATGCAAGGCTGACGCAGGCCTAGTTAGGGCAGCGTAGGGGCAGTGTAACCCCTTTTAGGGTGACACAGATCCTTCCTAAGCAGCGCAGAGGCTGACGCAGGCCAGTCAAGCTGACACAGAGGGCTTCAGAGCAGCGTTGGGGTTTCTAGAAGGCCAGAAAGGGCTGCAGTTCTGTAAATCCCGTTTGAGGGTGTGAATTAGTCATTGTTTCTGTCTCCGAGAATAGAGGTATTGTTGTGTAATATCCCATTTCGGGGATATCTCTAAAACACCACAAACTCCAACCAGAGATGGACTGGAGGGCGTTTACCAGATATTTCACCTCTGTGAAGAGGGTGAGATCTGGAAGCTACCTAGCCCTTCCCAGACTCTGTCTAAGAGTATGAGATAGACACACCAAGTGGTATAGAACTAGAATGCCCGAAAATACATAAAGATAGCAGTAAAACAGACATACAATAACATAGATAGAATGTACGACAAATCATCCAGAAATACAGAGAGAAGATGCTAAGCCATTTTATTATACTGAGAAATACAATGAAGTACAATAAGTGATCAGAGTGATGGCACCTAGACTTGCTCAAGGAAAGTGAAGAAATACTCTCAGAATATCAAGAAATGGCTGCTCTCTGAACTGCGTCCGAGCTGCTGGAAAACTGTCGTGTCGCTGCTACTGCTGACCTGAACTGATGACTTGGGACTAATCCCATCGCCGGAATGAGCTGAAAATCTGGAATCCTCCTCTACTCATCAACCACAACAAAACCCAGAAACCATATCTGAAATGGCTGACCCCCGAAAATCACCCCCTTGGGGAATTATGCTATCCTCCAAGGCTCTACGCAGAGGCTGAATGGGAACCACTGAAATGCAGCCTCAAACTCCACCAAAATCCTCCCAAAGGCAAAGGTTGATCCTTTGCTCAATCTCCAAGCTCAAAACCCCTGCAAGAAACTCAATCCGGAGCTCCCCTAGAATGGACTGCGTCCTCCCTCTCAAGACTGTGCAGTCTCTGAATGCCCAGCTCCGCAAGAAAACCCAAACATCAATCCTCCCACAAAATACTGAAGAAAATACCTTGCCCGAGCAAGCACTTGAAGTCCCCCCGGGGCTAAGGACGAGATCTCCGATCGGAGACACTCAACGCACTAAACAGTGCTGCAGACAGGGTAAACAGCCAGCGTGCTCAAGAAGTCGAACGACCAGCTCAATATCATCAACAACGAATGATCAAAATGAGGCTCTCCCCTCTATATAGCGTGAGCCCCTCTCAACCCTAATGCTCACCTCCTCCAACGTTGCCACGTGCTCCCTCTTGGCCTGCGCAGTCCCTCCATGTGTCTACGTGGGCCCCCTCTCTGCGTGGTCTCTTGGCCCCCTTGGCTCACTTAAGTTACAACATTGTGCTACTAGGGAGTGAACTTTTATTTCTAAAGTGAGTTATGTTTCCTCTACTCACCTTTTTATTTATGAATAAACTATAGAAGGCAAAATTGAGCAAAATCGAATATTCCAATTAGCTGTAGCTAATTAGGAATATTACATGTTGTCATTATTTATTTCTCTGTCGGGTGAACCCTCTAGAGCTAGTTGCATTGGTTTTCACGCATTGGGTTTTTCCGGGGACATTTGTCCAGAAAATCTGTGTGTCACTTTGTCTATGAGCATGTTATTCAGTATTAGATCTGTATGTATAGACTGTTTATGTATTTACTTCGATGTTGTTTCTAAATATTCAAAATAATAACTTGTGAATTTAATCAAGTAGGAGAAGTAAATCAATAATTAACAGTAAGATTTCTTAGGGTAAGAAATGTTGACATTTTGTGTATTGGGGTAGCATCGGATGTGCTCTAGCTCCCAAAATTTGTGGAGGGACTAGGGTACACCAGATCTACAAGACCCAGAAAGGGATTTGGGAAATTTCATCAGGTTTGGGAGATATTTAATTAATTAATTATTTTAATGTATTTCCTAAGTCTAAACTAAGGAAAATTAAATAATTAAAGTTAATTAAATTAAACATGTGATGAAATTGTCTTAAGTCACATGGATCAAACTTTCTTTCAATCTTAACCATTGATTCAAGATATGATCATGGTCTTTGGTTTCCCAACGAGAAAAGTATAAAGGAAAGGCTTGGGGTCATTTGTAACACACACAGAGGCAAAGCACTGAAGCTAAGCTTAGATTCTAGGGCAGGGTTTGCTAAGAAGTCTCAGAAGTGATTCAGCTGCAGAGAGGGGAGTTTAGGAAAAGGGCATGGTCTGATCCCAGTGCCTAGAATCAGCAAGAAGCAGAGAGCAGCTTCCAAAGTCAGCGCAGAGAAGCAACAACAGCAGCAGCAGAGAGGGCAACAGTTGCATAGCGCAGGGACAGCTTCAGCTACGCAGGTGCTACGCAGTCTCTCCCAGGGCAGCGTTAGGTAGCAGGATACCCTCTAGGGTTATGCAAAATCCCTCAAGGGCAGTGTTATCACTCAGTAATTTCTCCAGGTTCAGAAGAAATAGTCTGAGGTAACCACAAACCAACTTTTAGGTACAGAATCTAGCCAATCTGTACCCAGAGAGGGCTCTCTCTGTATAATTTAGCTTTGTTTTAGAAAGATATTAGACTAGTTATAAAGTCCAGGGGTTTTGATTGAGTTTGGCTGATGGAATTCAATAGCTAACGGTAAGATTGAGTAATTTAGGCCATTGGGCTAATGGAGTCAAAGAAGATGGCTTAACTAGATTAAGTTTCTTAACGAAAGATGGTTTCACGGGGCAAGGTAATCAAACAGGGAACATTTATAGATCTTAAAGTGAATGGAATGAACTCAAATTGGATGAAGGGCAATTAAGAATCCTTCAACACGTTTGAAAGAGGGAAATTGAGTGATTATTAATAAAGAGCAATTAAGTATTCTTCACTAAATAATCAAAATGCTTAAACTAGAAAAACAGGAGCAATTAAGAATTCACTGTTTAAACCAGTTCAGAAGAAAACATTTAGAATAACAACGATTAAAATCAGATTACACTTAAGTACTTTCTGATTTATTCCTTTTCGTTAATCATTCAGAAATGAAACACAGATGATATAATAAACAAATATAAAGACTTCAACACATAAGAGATAGATAACTTATTGATCCGTAGTCTGACACAAGAATCCTGTAAAAAGTCTTTCGCATCAATTCCTCATCCAGCTAGCCACACAAAATTTCTCCAATAACACTTTATTCCAAAATAGTCAATGTTACAGCAAAGTCTAAAAAATCCACCCCAAAATACTTCCAAGAGTGAAGTATTTATACAAATTCTAAACTAAAATATCTTGAAAAGATATCAAGATTAGTTCACAAATCTCTCCAACTATTTTACATAAATAGAACTTAAGTAAAGGACACTCAAACTAATGCATCTATTTGGCACTATTTTTTATGGATAGGTGATGACAAAGAGGATAATTCTAATTTGATCCAACTCTTAGTTGATGATGAGGCATCCAAGTCACTAAGTGCTTCCTTTCTTTGTGCATTCTACTCCAACAATTCTGCAAACTTGGGGTCCAATGATATCTTTGTATTTCTCAATCCGTAATATATGTGTAAAAATTGAAAGATTTTATTGTAGATAAATATGTTGGTGAGATAAACCTCTTTCATTTTCCTACAATTCCTCTCCAGATGTGCGCAATAGGCTCTGCAAAAAGATGTGTAAAACAGAGTTTTACAGAATCTGAAAAATAACCTTTAAAGATGTCCATGTATCTCTGATTCTGAAATCACTGTGAAAAAAGTGAGATAGGTTTTTGTAGATAGTTCTCTTAGGAACAAAAACCTCCTTCAGTTTTGTATGATGTATTTTAGATTTGCCATAATCTTATCTGCAAAATGATGACTTAACTGGAATTTTCTGCAAAACGTGCTTTCCAACATTGTTTAATATTTCCAAAAACATAATAGCTGTTAGAAAAGTGAGAGAGGTTTTTGTGGATGGTCCTCTTAAGAACATAAACCTCCTTCAGTTTTTCAAAATTCATCTTGGATTGATCACAATAGTTTCTGAAAAACAATGACTAAAGCATGAAATTTCTTAAAAAATGTTCCTTCTTGTTGTGTTTTTCATCTTTTCACCTTTTTGTTCTTTTAACTGTTTTACTTTCACTTTAGATAAAATTCAATGTTGGTGAAAATATTTTCATCTCTTTTTACCATTTTACTGCCTCTGTAATTACTTTTACTGTTTACCTTTGACTGCTCTGTAACTTCATTTTAACTTTCACTCTGACTTTTACCTGATACACTTTAACCACTGATACTCTTTAACTGTTATGCTCTCTAACCTCTGTTTATCCTTTTATCCTCATTTATCATGACTTACTATAGTACATAATCAAAAATTCATGTAAGGATAATTTTACAAAAGTTCAAACATTTCTTTCCACCATTTAGCTTCCGGTATTCTGGTTCTTTACAGCGGCAAAAAGTTCGAAGAGGATTTTCATTGAGAACAAGGTTTTTAATTTGGAAATCCCTATCTACTAGAGGCAGATAGTCTAAATCTCTGTGAGGGGCATTTAGGGGTGTGACATTTAAAGCCACGAAAATTTCCATTTATGGTTCTTGTGGATTCAGAAATGAATTTCGGGTTTTGACGAAAAACGAGCACAGTCACAGGTTGGGGAAGGCAATTGCAATTGAGGAATGAACTAAAGACCAGTCTTAAACTCTGCTTCAATTTTTCGTGTAGAATTTAAAACAAAATCCAAGCTTTTACAGAGTTTAACGGGAACTAGGGTAAATACCTATTTTCCGGGAAATAAACAGTGACTAAACAGGTGCTGGCTATGGCGGATGAACTCTGGATTACTCGACTGCAATTTTATTAATCAAGGTAACGGTTGGCAAACTTTGACAGTTGATTTCGAAATTCATTGCATGGGACACTAGTCACTACGTGAAATAATGAAAATGACGCGGGTTCTTTGTTTTATTCACAAAGTCAAAGGTTGGCGGATTTTTTATTATTTTAATGGATGACGTCAGCAAGTACGGTGGTTTCATCACGGGAGGTAAGCAGTAAGCGGTTTCCATCGCACTGCTTTTGAGAAGCGTTTGTGGAGACGACGATTCCATTATTTCTAATTCATGGCGTAACCTTGTTAGAGAAACCACTTGGCCATCGACGTATCGTTCGAGACGAGGATGTACGACGATATTGATAATAATCATAGATACGAGATCTTTGGAAGGATGGGTGCGTCGGGAAAGGAAGATGGCAGGGGGAATTGGCAGCGGACCAGTAGTAATTTATTATGAAATAATGTAATGAAGTTTGATTAGGAATTGGATTAGGTTATTAATTAACCATGGGGTTAATTAATCCCTTTATACGACGAATATCGATTTTGTTTATTAATTGGAAATTCAACCAATTAATTAAGAATTTATATGGTTATTTTTCAACCAAACGCAATGGGATATTATTATTTAGATTATTTATTATTAAAATAATACGGAAAGGAAAGTACATAGGGATTTAAATAATAAGTTAAAAATTAATATGGAAATGAATGAAGCGCTAAGTGTAAACATTAGATTAATGTATTTAACTTATGCTTGAATAAGAAGGGTTTTTATGAAATATTGCATAATTTTTCTAAGTAGAATAGGATTTTACTTAGGAAAAGATTTTGTAATGACCCATACCTTAGTAACTAGTAGGATAACCGATACAATGATATTTGGTTAAAACAATCAAATAATAAAATAAGTTAATGGAGGCAAATTAATTAATATTATAAACAGACAAAAGTCATCACACCCATTCCTCAATTTTTAAAACAAAATAATTTAATCAATCTTATCTCGACTTTAATGTACCCTTAAATGAAGATAAGGTCGCCTTAAATGGTGGCAGACCCTCTTAAATGTGTAATAAAAGATCTTCGGGAGTGAAAGGCGGTGGGGAGATAGATATAAGGGGGAGGATGTTCGGGAGTAGGGGGGGATTATGGAGCATTTGGATTGAAGGATACGCAGAGTTTTCAAAAAAAGAGTTTCACCGTTCTGGGATTTTGGGCACGGGGGCAGAAGAGTAATCTTCTGGGTCTAGGATTGTTCCTAGATCGGCTGGGAGGATCGTTGTTTTGGTAATCTGTCCATATTCACCTACTGCATCTCACCGACTGCATCTCGTCTCAGGTTTTTCCCTTATAGCATAAATTGAATTTTCTTTTAATTCTGAACGGCATGAAATCGTACTTTTATTTTTATTTCTGGTCGTATATGCTTGAATATAGATGTATGAAAATGATCTCTTAAATTGTACAGAAGGGAAAATTGATGAATTATAAGCGATTTTTGAATAAGATTACCTTTAGCGGAATAATTTTTAGAAAGCAGCGATGTCTGTTAAATGATTGACTAAACTTCCACGAGCTGTACGAACATGTATGAACTAAACAGAAGCAGTGTCTGAAATGAGAAATTTTATTGGACATATTGATACCTATGTAAACAAATTTTCTTTTTATATAAGTTCTAGGATTAATATCATAGATATCAAAGTATTTTGAATATGTAAAGGTTGTTATATGGGTAACAATTGGTTATGAACAATATAGATGTATATGCTGTAATGTGTACAAATGTTTACATTGCAGAGTGTGTACCAGTGATTGCTTCGCAGGACACAGGTTACCGAAACAATAGACGTGATGACAAAATCCCAGAACGTTGAGACTCCATGTGATTCCATAATAAATTGTTGATCTGGCTCTGCGAGAGGTTGGAGGTGGGCTGCCTCTTGGTTATCCTCAATACACAGTCATGGGCTTGTGCGAGTCACGCTCCCCTAGAGGTGTGATGATGACTGCCGGATGCCTGCAAGCATATCAGGTCAATATAATCAACGCTGATATCCTTAAGGTCTATGAATGGATCAGTAAAACGGATGCCATGTCATATTCCTGTAGAGGACGGATAGGAAGGGAATGGAAGAGATTAGGAAGGACAGGATGATTTTAGAATAGTCTGCAGAGGCGGTTGAGATGTGAAGTAACAAATAAATTACAGAAAAAGAAACATGCTTATACAAACGAAATTCAATCTTAAAAAAAAAAAATATAAACCTTGAGCATATGAAGCCCTAACTTCGGGACGAAGTTTTCTGAAGGGAGGAAGTATGTAATGACCCATACCTTAGTAACTAGTAGGATAACCGATACAATTATATTTGGTTAAAACAATCAAATAATAAAATAAGTTAATTAAGGCAAATTAATTAATATTATAAACAAACAAAAGTCATCACACCCATTCCTCATTTTTAAAACAAAATAATTTAATCAAGCTTATCTCGACATTAGTGTACCCTTAAATGAAGATAAGGTCGCCTTAAATGGTGGCAGACCCTCTTAAATGTAATAAAAGATCTTCGGGAGTGAAAGGCGGTGGGGAGATAGATATAAGGGGGAGGATGTGCGAGAGTAAGGGGGGGTTGGAGGAGAAGAAAAATCTGATATTCTGGAGCATTTGGATTGAAGGATACGCAGAGTTTTCAAAAGAGAGTTTCACCGTTCTGGGATTTTGGGCACGGGGGCAGAAGAGTAATCTTCTGGGTCTAGGATTGTTCCTAGATCGGCTGGGAGGATCGTTGTTTTGGTAATCTGTCCATACTCACCTACTGCATCTCACCCACTGCATCTCGTCTCAGGTATTTCCCTTATAGCATAAATTGAATTTTCTTTTAATTCTGAACGGCATGAAATCGTACTTTTATTTTGATTTCTGGTCGTATATGCTTTGAATATAGATGTATGAAAATGATCTCTTAAATTGTACAGAAGGGAAAATTGATGAATTGCAACTGTTGCCTGAATAGATTACATAAACTGGAATAATTTTTAGACACAGCAGTAATTCCTGTTAAATGATTGAGCTAAACTCTGAAACTGTCTGAAACTAATTGAAGAATTGAGAAGAATTTAGAAATGCAATATCCAGGTTATTACAGATTTTTTAGAAGTAAATGAATGTCATGATGAATGATTTTAAGTACTTAGGCTTTTCCAATTATTGGGCCGAGGGTCCGGTCCCTCCAAAAGTCAAGAAAATGCCTTAAGCCCCTTTAATTTTCAAATGCCTAAGTACTTAGGGGAAATTAGTGAAATTTTTAGGGAAAAATGAGCAGGGAAGTTAATAATCTGACTTTGCTTTGCTTGAAATTCTTCCAGTGTAGTGTCTGCCTTTGCACTTATGATGAAAGTAAATATTTAAGACTTCTAGAATCATTATCCATCACATGTAATTCTGCAACATCATCTACTTACCCTACCTACTTTACCCTACCATTTTTTCTTCTTTATTAGGGTGCACTTAGACTGGCAAACCCTCATCACACTTTTTCTTTTACATTTGGAAATCTATCTAATTCTATCCTTATTACATCCAAGGGCTCAGATTAAACTCTTGAGCTCATTTTATTTACTCTACCTATCTACTTATCTGCCAAGATTAAACAGTTTGGTCAGATTTTATTCTCTATCTCTAAAACATAAAATTGAAAGATGAACTAGCCAAGCTTAAGCTGTTTGACTGTTCATAAATTGTGGCATAGAATACAAGTTGCACACAATTTTATTTATTACATAAGAGCAAAAGGTAGTGGCATTTAGACTTTCACACTTTCCTTGGCCTTTCTTTTGGTGAGGTTCATTTTATTTTATTTTTTTGGCCATTTTTTATTCTTTTCACCCTTTGATTTTTCTTTTAAGGTATACCCTCTTTACATTTTTTTAAATTTTTTGATTTTTTTTTTTTTTTAACAATATGGAAAACTTTTGCAACAAAGAAAGGTATGAACATATTACATAGCCCATCAAGTCAATCATGATATATGACACCTATTGGTATAGGAGCATAACATGCAACATAGGGTCTATGTCACTCATTCTGGGGTTACGCATCCCTCTCCAGGCCAGCGCAGAGGGACGCGGAGGCTACAGAGGCTGACACAGGGGCTTCAGGGGTAGCGTTGGGGTTTCTAGGGCCAAGATCTGGCTGAGTCCTCTAAATCCCGTTTGAGGGTGTGGATCAGTCAATATTTTCGCTTCAGAACAGCAGGTTAGCTGCAGATCTATATTTTCTTTGTCAGGTTTTCCAAATCTGGAACCCAGATTTGCTGTATTCAGAAAACTCTTAATAATAAAACCCTCCCGTAGCCAGAAGACCGGTTTTCCCGGATTGGATTTTTGCAGGGACTATTGTCTAGAAAATCCTTGTGTCACTTTGTCTATGTATGCATGTACTTTTATGTTTTAGATTTGAACAGGTGAAAGTATGTTATGTGTTTGCTTCGATGTTAATCTGAAGTTTTCAGCATTAATAACTTAATTAAGTAGGAGAAGCATAATCAGATCTAAAAGTAGATTTCTACATAAGTAACATTCAGGAATTTTCACATGGTATCATAGCAATGCAAATCTAGTGGGGTCACCAGCAGAAGTCTGAAGGATCTTGCTGCGGAAAGCAGCAGGAAGAGCAGCAGCAGCAGCAAAAGGCCAGATTTGAAGAGACAACGCAGTTTTAGAGAGAGAAGAATCACGCAGAGGGCAGGGTAATGCAGTCTTACACTATCTCCACGCAGGCCCACGTACTTACTGTGCAGAGGCAGCGCAAAGACAGCGCTAGGATTGTCTGAAGCTAGCCAGGGTGACGCAGATTTGAAACTGTCTGATTTAGAAGTGCCTGAAGCAGAGCTGCAGAACTTCAGAAGGTGCTAGTGGGGTTAAATTTCTGAAGTTCTCAGAATTTTCGCCTAAGCACTAGTGACAAAGAGCGGGAGGAGATCAGCTTCTCAGAGAGTTTCTAGCCAAAGAAACTTGCAGATCAATCAGAGGATCAAAGAGAGTTGAATCATTATTGATTTGGCATATTTCCAAAGAGGGAAATCAGTTGTCAGAGGGAGCAGAGGGTGCCCATTTCGCAAAGGACCCTAGATCCAAATCTCTGGCAGAGAGAAGAGGAACTCCGACAGATTTCTGAGCAGATGGCTCCTCATGGACTGCGTGATCAGGATAGATTGGATGGCCTATCCAACTTTGCAGTTTGGAAGGGTAGAATCCTGATAGTCTTCGAGGCATATCATCTAAGAGACCATGCAGAACGAGTTTTGGCCACGCCAACCAATGCAGATCTCCTGAGGAAGCATAATGAAGTTGCGGGACATGCTAAGCGGCTGATAATGGATGGAGTTAAGGACCATGTTGTCCCACACATAGCTGAAAAGAAAACAGCTAATGAGATGTGGAAGGCCTTAACATCCCTAAATGAGGGAAAGTTCGTCCAGAGGAAGATGCTTCTAGAGACTTAGATGCGTCATTCATGATGACCAAGGGGGAAGACATGGAACATTTTCTCTTCAGATTACAGTTGATCAGAGACCAGTTGACTGGCACAGGTGCAAAGGTGGAGGATGATGTGATGGTCAGGACTACTCTCAATGCGGTCACAAATGAGTGGGAAACCTTTGTCCAAAGTATCTTTGGCAGAGCGGACATTCCCGACTGGGACAACTTGTGGGCAATCATGCGTCAAGAAGAACTTCGCAGATTCACCAAGAAGCAGTACAGCACAGGATCAAGTAAGATGAAGAAGGAAGATGAAGAAGATGTTGCATTGGCATCAAAGAAGCGACAAGGGAAGAAGAAGCAGGATTTATCAAAGATCATGTAATATTCCTAATTAGCACCGCTAATTGGAATATTTCATTTTTGTATAGTTTTGCCGCCTATAGTTAATTAATAAATAAAAGTGAGAAAGAGGGGTCAACTCACTTTAATAAAATAAAGTGCTTCCTAGTAAGAGCAATGTTGTGACTTAAAGGAGAGCCTTGGGGGTCCACACTTGGCATGAGAGAGGCCTCACGTAGGCTCTAGAAGCAACTGCGCAGGCATGGGAGGAGCTCATGAAGAGAGGGGACGCAGTTAGGGTTTTGAGGGGAGCTAGCACTATAAAAGGTGGGGGTTTCACTCCATTTGGCATTATTGATATGTTGATGATATTGTGAGCTAGACTTCTGTCTACTTGAGCACGCTGGTTGTTTAGTCGGTCTGCAGCACTGTTTAGTGCGACTGAGTGTCTCCTGTCGGAGATCTCGCCCTTGGCCCCGGGGGACTTCGAGTGCCTGCTCGGGCAAGGTATTCCTTCAGTTTTAGCAGTTGATTTGCAGGTGATTTGGGTGGACATTTTGCAGAGGAGCTGGGCCTCATTGAGTGACTGCGCAGTCCTGGAGGGAGGGCGCAGTTGGAGTTAGAGCAGCTCAGTTGTGGGGGATTCTCGTGGAGTTTTCAGCGTGTTTCAGCTTGGAGGGTTAGTCTTTTCAGTTGGAGAGTTTGCAGAGGGATTTGTGGCCCTTTCCCAGCATTCTTCCTTTGGCCTCTGCGCTGTGCTTGGGAGAGACAGCGTTTTCCTTGAGGAGGACTTCTGGGTGTTTTTCGGAGGTGGTCCATTTGCTTCATGGTTTCTGGGTTTGGTCCGGAGCAGTGAGTACAGGCAGTCTACCGATTTTCAGCTCATTCCGGTGAGGGGATCAGCCCCTAGTTTCAGTTCATTGCAGCAGCAGCATTCTACGGCAGATTTCTCC